>ONZP01000352.1:0-10517 GCA_900312805.1 Fusarium torulosum
GAAGTGAGGGGGTGGGTTTGGATTTGGGGATAGCGCGAACGCGAATGTGGGCTGTGGCTACCTTTGAAGGTTAAAGACGGATGAGGGAGGAGAGACAAGAGGGCAACTGCCCATCAACGCCCGCTCCTATCTCAAGATAATTATCTTTATCTCACTGGGATTATTGGCAGGTAGGTATTGCTCTACTGTTGGTTGTGTTAGGTACTCTCAAATTCTCAATTGAAGTGTATTAGGTCCCAGATCAACCAATTCAGGGATAGGGATCACCACCTCAGGCTCGGCTTCTGAAGCCGTTGAAAGAGCTGAAACATCCAATCAATGGTTCGAATTGAATATTCTGTAACATTCAGGTACGACATTACAATACACAACGGCCAGGGGATAAAGGCACATGGTTGTTGTTGTGGGAGGGTGCCCACTTGAGCTTCGGTGGGTGGTGTACTGTTGTGTTGGTTGGTAGTTTTTTGATTGTTGTCTCGCTCACACTCCCTTTGTTTGTCTGAACTCGAAGCAAACATGCCACGCCCGATACCTAGAGTCTTGAACATGGGGGCTGTACATTCGTCAGACAGCCCATATCCGGCCCTGAACAGCCAACGTTCCGGCAATGTACTTTTGGTATTGATCACGGGACTTTATGTCTTTGTGGTGATGACCTCTGCACCTCGAATGGCGGAACTACCCTATGGCCCATGTAGGGTTATTCAACTGAGTTTGAGGAACGAACCTTGACGGTAAACACCTAGTCCAGAAAGAATTGAACGTAACATTACTACCGAGCCCTGCCCCTGAACATCATGTTGTATTGGTTATATAATTACTCGATTTTGAGGTTGGGTTGGTCGTGAGATGTTTGTATGCAACCAGGGCAGTCGGAATGTCATGATGACGATGTACAAGCAGAATGCGAGACCAGTTCTGCGCAGGCCCTGGTGCATCGACCCTGAAAGTGAGCTGCACTGCTGCTCAGATAATAAAGGGATAACCAGAAACTTAATGTAGTGCAGTATCTGCCAGCTAAGCAAGTGAGAGAGGTCTTCCCCCCTTCAGGGTTTTGATATGGGAAAATTTGTCGATCATCGAGGCAGCTAAACGTCGATCACAAAAGACCCCACGGACAGTACCCGTACCGTTTTATCATCAATGAACACACCATAAGTAAGCTGACGTTTTGGAATGCCGAAACCTTGCTACAACGGCCACAACACCACGATTTGGGTTGGGGGTGCATTCCTGTGATGCAGCAAGAGTCAAGAGTACTGTACTCACTGCTTATTACTCACCGACCGAGAGAAAAGAACGAAGCCACATACGGCACTGGAGCTGCATCTCGACTGATACGGCCATGAGACGCTTCCCTTTGCTGGTATGGGATAAGACTTTCGACACAATGACTTAAAACCGGCATGCAGATGAATTCAACCAGAGTTTAGAGGCTGTTCGTCTAAACATCAACAGCAATGCCACGGATGAGAAATTGAGGTTCTAATTGGATTCTGGCCAGGCACCATGTGAAGTGAACCAAGCTCATCGTAATTCGGAAGTATTGTTATGCGCCCAAGCGCACGAGCCGAACAGCGGCAGAAACAATGTCTGATTAGTGGTTATGGCGGTTTGACCTCTAAAGAATTTGAGTTCTATGGCGCCAGTAAAGTTCCGGACTGCATCCCCTGGTGCCCGCTAGCAATATATCTTTCCCTTGACGCAATCTGGGCAATCAACAGCACTCCCTAGAACTCGGCACAGGTTTAGGTACACAGTATTATTCAGCTCACTGCAACCTCATCTTGGTGCCGCGCTGATGCGATCGAGACCTGCAATTATGGGGCATCTGAATGATCTGAGGTGAGGGGAATTATCTTACTGTGGATCGTAGTGCTTCGTAATTGCGGTTGACGACCCCTTTCTCCAGAAGATTAGGTTTTTTTGCGTCCCAACCGCGACGACGATAATGGCTAAAGTTGTTGTTTACGACCCAGTTCCTCCAAGTTTGTTTTCTGGATCACTGAGCAATTCTCACATCCCTGTATTTAATTAGGACGTAAACGGCACAGTGTAAAATCATCGAATGAGATGATTTCTACTCCATACTCAACCCCAGAATTTGTGTGCGAGTTTTCGTGATCGAGGGTAGGGTATAAGCGCCACTAAGCACGCCAAAAGAAGAACTTCAAGCACAAAACGAGAGATAATGACGTTATCTGGATCAAAGCCAACTGCTTACTAGAAGAGCCCTGAACCCGAGTGAGACATGTCATAGCGGGAGGGCATTAAAAAAACCGTTTGCCAAAGCAACGTGAGGCTGTGGTGTGAAGTGGATTGCATCAGGAGGAGGAGGCTTAAAATTTCCTGGTTGTTAAACTACACCTGCTTGCTCCTGGCGAGTTTATGGGGGATTGACGATGATACCCGACCACAAATCAAACCAATTGGCAGCACTAGAATATAATTAAATAAAACATGTAACATACACTAATACCTCTGCTCTGGTTGATCAGAGTGGAGAGTCACACATCACAAAGGAGCGGCTTCTGGAACTTCTCCGGCCTTTAACAGTCCCCGCTTGTTGTCGGGTGGTTGCGACGACTCCAAGCGAAGGGAAGGGATGGGGAAAAAAAAGGATTCAGAAAGAAAAAAACACAAAAAAAAAACCCCGACAATGGTCCCTGCCCCTCGTTCTGCTAAAAATGATTAGATCCTTGTCAGCGTTAGGCTGTCGTCTTGGAGACTTGGACCTTGGCCTTCTGTCTTCCCCCTTGCTAAGGCCCAAAAGTCTAAGTTGTTCTGTCCAATCCCCTGGGCTCGGGGGAGTTCACCGTGGGCCCCCGGGGGATACGGCTGGTGTCTAGGTTGGACCGTTCTGCTGGGCTCATCCCATTTACGATTTATGAACCACCCCCTAGAAGACCCCTGGTCTTTTTTTCTTCTTTCTCTCTCTCTCTCTCTTTTTTTTTTTTTGTAGTCCAGTCTTTTGGCATTGCCCTCTCACAGCCTCCGCTTGCACCCCGGTTGTCCCGAATCTGGTACCCGAACCAATTCCAACGGGGGGGCAGCCGAAGGAGGCTGAAATTATATGGAGAGATGTGGAGGATCAAAGGCTTACAACTTGAGTTTGATGTGGATTTTTCCTATATTTTTTCGCGCCGTGAGCCGAGCCGGACATAGCTGCGATACTAACGTGACTCGAACATGTCCCGTATGTGGCGTTGGTGTTGGTAGTACTGAATTTTCTGTTAGCTGTGATATGGATGTCTGGGATCACCTTTAGCCCTCGGGTAACTTTGAGAGGCAGGCATGTTGTTTCGCTCGGAGAATGGGTTACTTCGTCCCCCGAAACCAACTGCCATTCACTCTCCATTCTAGACTCTTTCACGAGACTGAGACTGGGACTGAGACTGAGACTGAGACCAAAGACCCGTTTTCTCTGTTCCCAGTCAAGAAATGGGGCCCGAACTCTCGATTCAGCCGAGAAGGAATCAGGCAAAGCATATACGCCCGGGCCAGCTCATAGACGAGAGTCTGATGAGTCGCATCGGACTCGAATGTCGTGCTTATCGTAATAGTAGGTCCGTCTTCGGTGAGCCTCACCCCGGACTGGACGGAGGAGGCTCTCAGCCATTGTGATCACGCGCATTCGCCTGGGATTCTTCTTCCCCTTTGCGGTATATCCGAGGTGCCCTTGTTGGTCAGGAGACGAAGGACTGGTGATTCCCCCTCTGTTCTGTTCGAGGCTATCGTTCGCTACCAGAGAGTGGGATTGTCACCTGCAACGGTCGCTTCTTCCGGGTGGATATAGCTCCTTTCAAAGCAAATTGCCTATAGAGTTGGGCCTCTGTAACCCCGCAAATAACCTAGTCAATTCATCTTATTGAATACGGTCCAAGGTCAGAGCATTTGCAAGATGGTCATGGGGTTACACCTATGGCTCAATGACCTCTCTATACAATGGTGAACCCGGTTTGGCTTTGAACTGTCGGCAAAGCCTGGGAGTAACATAGGTAGTTACAGTCGGGGCTTGCTTACTGTGGAGTTAGTGGTGGTAATGCGCCATTTGGTTAGCAGGATATCACATCATGTTACATCAACCACCAAAATTGAGTTGAGTTGAGTTGAGTTGAGTTGTGAACAGTCTCTGTCGTCGGGCAGTAATAGACACATGAGACTTTCACCGGCTTCATTGCCTCGTAATCTAAGTTTGAGACTGTTGACCTGCACCGAGAACTTGATGTGCTTGCCTGGTACTGTAGGTCAAGACGGGCTGTATCTCAACTCAAGGGATGGGTTGTTGTTCATAAATGGTATTCAATATAGGAGCTGGCTGGCTCGCGGCATTGTTGGAGAAATGTAGCATAGTGCTATTTGATGCATGTACTTCTCAATTGACTCAGATTCGTTATCTAGCCTAGAACTTCGCTCAGAGTTCCCGATTAACAAGTGATGGAAAAGTCGTTTCCAGCCTTGGGAGACTCATTCTCATTATCATAAACACACACACCTTCGTTTGCGCCCCCATGTCGGTTCGAAGCCCACGATGGAACCTCCCACGCTTTTTCAGAGACACCCCCCCACGCCCCCCTTCGCTGAGGCTTCTCATTTTGTTCTACAGCGCATTGCGTAGTAGCAACTGGCAACTAGCAACTCGGTATGAAGTTGGTTGTTGTGTGTTGTGATGCCACAAGATATAATTGCCAATCGGTCTTGAGCAATGACGTTAGTTTGCGTGCAACACTGAATGGTCCAATGCTGCCAATTGGTGCATCTGAGCTTTATGGCTTGATAACGCACTTTTGCCCTGTAACATCGAATAAGGGTAGTCCCTGATCAACCCCACGTCTGGGGCAGGCCGTGGAGATCATATGGGAATGAGTTATCTTCCCGTGTCTTTCTTACGTTCATCTAGATCGGACAGCTCTTCTTGTAGTTATATTTATACGCCCGTAGCTGTTTAGATGGAAATTAGATCACAGTCGTATTGCCGTAAACCGAACAGGTCTAGTAGAGATCTCTGCTGTGTGAGACATTAGCCATGGTCGATGTTTGCGGGTTGGTTATTGGTATAAATTCGTGATACTCAACGTTTCTTTCTCCCTTGGTTTGGTCTAAGAAGTAGAATGAGTCTTCTCTAGATTTCAGTCTCCATATCCCTTACAGGACATACGTGCATGAGTACTGTATCATGCATGCATGCATACGCGGTAGATAGATACATACACCTTACCTGGGTACGTAGTAGATGCAGTCAAACTGACTAAACACAAAAAGGGTTCGACGTACTGCTCACCAAAGCGTTGAAACTTGACCGAACGCTGCAGTCTCTCTCCGTCACATTGACCTTGATAAATCTCACCCACAGGAACGCGATGCTAGACTGACGCGGAGATTGGATCGGATACAAGGGAAACCATTGGATGTGAGCAACGATCCCGTCTTCACCCGCCAGTCGTAACGCAGATAGAGAGAGAGAGAGAGACACACACACACACAACACACCTCTAGCTAGGTACTGTAGGTAAGGACTTTCTCCTCATAATCGTCACTCCTTCTCACCGAGCCCATTCTCCTCAACTACCGATATGGTTTGTCTGTCTGTGCTCCATACGTAGCCATAATCATAATCATTCCCCGTTCTTGCCGTGAGCACCATCTCTGTTTTGTACGCCCTCCAGAAATATCTCATCGGACCCTCGTTTGAATACACTTTTCTGGCTTTTTGGCTGTATTTTTGTTTTGGAACCATTTGCTCATGTACTGAGTAGTATCATCATACTCTAAGTTTGCCTGCGTTTGACTTGTAGTCCGTCTCCTGTGGCTTCTTATCTTCCCCGCCGCCCTCCCTCCAGGTTCCTTCCTACTTGGAACCAACCTTTGGGTATTGTATCATTCGTTGCACCTCGTCCCCGCTCTTTCTCCTCATTATCTCTTCATACTTACATATATATATCCATGATAAATACTCTTCTCTTTAACTCTTCGTTATCTCTCTCTTCCCTCATCTGTATTTCTGGTCATTCTCTCTCAACCTTCAACATCCCATCCTCAAACCTGGGGGAGATCAACCACCACTACGCTAAACACCCACTGTAACCGCCCTGGCCAATTACCCTCGCAGCGGGCGCACGTCTCCGCTATCCGGCCGGTGACCGAAGTGCCAGTGCAGTGCCAGTGCCAAATTCCCCCCCCCCCTCAAAAAATCACCCTAGAACCCAGCACCAAGCACCTGAGGTGCTCTGCCATCGCCAGTGTCAGTGCCAGGCCTACCTGTCATCGCCAAACTAACTAGTACCTAGACTTGCTTGGCCTATCCCCACGAAATTCGTCACCGCAACTGGGTCTGGGGAGGTCTCAGTCGCTTCAACGCCACCACGCCTCGACCAGGTTTAGATGATCCCTGGTCTGCCATCCATCGAGTACGGTACTGTACTGTACACACCCGACCAAAACCAAAACCGAACTAGACCATCCCAAAAAAACCCACACCCACAACACCCAACACCAGCACCGGGTTATGCTACGTACTCCTCCGGTACGCTAGAACTTAGCCCCAAACAGAATTGTCCACCTGCCCCCCAAGCATCCAAGCGCTCCAAGCACCCCCGGCTATCGCCTGCTGGCTGCTAGGTCGACTCTACACCTGCAACTGCTATAAGCCTGCCCCCCACCCACATTGCCAAACCGATTCTATTTTCTATACTTCGTACCCACGCTCGATCTTCATCTTTCCATCAATTCATCTCGTTCAGCCGCATACCCTTACCTTTGGACTCATTTGTACTCATGAGTTTCTAACATCGAGTCTCTTGAACCTCACCTTTCCCGGGTGCTGCGGCATTGAAAAACACTCTCACGGTTCTCTCCAAACTCCATCATGGCTGTCGTTCTTCCTTCCGACGACAACGGTTACTTTGCCGGGTCCGGTCTGCGACGCTCACATTCTCACTCTAACTTTATCTCATCAAATTCTCCATTCTCTACTTCTTCTCACCTGAGCGATCATTACAAGCCTGTTTCAAAGTCGTACGCCGAATCCAACTCATCATCGGCTCCCTCGTCTCCTCGTACCGTCCATGCCGACTCGGTCGATCTTTCTTACGCATCGACACCTGCCACCAACCTCTCTATTGCCTCCGACTACGACGACGCCATTGGACTCGCCGGATCACCCGAGGACCATTTCATGTTTCCATCCTTCGCCCAGGAGAAATTCTACGTCCACCCAGACATTCGTTCCGAAATCCACCACGATGACAACTTAGAACCACCCCCCAGTCCCCGAACGGGTGACTCTTACACAGTCTCTCCTGCCGAGCATGAGAACCCTGAAGAGAGCTCTGAAGACACATCAAGACCCGAAACACCAGAGCACGAAAAGTCCGAGCACGCTGAGGACGACACTGCTGTCTCAAGTAGGCCATCCCGTCAAGTCGACTACCTGTCTCATGAATGGAGAGAGGAGGATATCTGGTCATCATGGCGATACGTCGTCACCCGTCGGGGAGAGTTCCCCAATAGCGCTCGATTGGAGAACGCTTCTTGGAGAACATGGATGAAGGCCAAGAACAACCTCAAGACCATTTCTCCCGAATCGCTCAACTGGTTTGTACCCCTGCAATGCTCCTGATATATCATCAAAATACTTACATTCACAAGGCTTAAGGACTGCGATGTCACCTGGCTTTATGGCCCCTTACAATCCGGACCCAAGAACATTCCCTCAACCCATACGGAGCCATCAAGTGTGTCTCTGTCCAAGTGTGACTCGTTTGTCAACCTTAGCAAGAAGCCCATCCTCAAGAAGAGAAGCATGTCTGAAGTTATGCTCCAGCGATCGCTGTCAACGGCTTCATTATTGAAGCAAGCTACAGCGGCTGTCAAGGCCCAAGAGACACGAGGTATCCTCCGACCTCACCTCGGCCGTTCTTCTACAGATTACTTTGCCTACCCATTCGCATCACGCCGGATGAGTGGAGAAAGCAGCAGCGCCGTCCTCTCGGTAGAGTCATCCGGAATTATTTCCCCCAGTTCTGAACGAAAGCATATTCATTTCAATGAGCAAGTTGAGCAGTGCATCGCCCTCGAAGCTAAGGGCGAAGAGGAAGAGGAAGAATATGTTGTTGACTACGGCTCTGATAGTGACTCGGATGACGGTGTTATGATGAAGCAAGTCAAGACAAAGAAGCGACCTATCTCCCGACGCAAGACTCTGAAGCCAAAACCCACAGCTGAAGGGAAAACAATTGCTAAACTGCCATCCACCACCCTCAAATACCGTGAAGACACCCCTGAGCCGCGAGAGACCGCCATGAAGCACTCCCGAAGTCCTCTCATGTCACCTTCTTCCTCACAAGAGACCTTAAAGCCAGCTAAGCAGTCTGGCAAGTTCTTTTTTGGAGAGGAGGACCATGAAGACAGCCTCGACGATGCGTTGTTAAGCCCCCGCTCAGGGTGGGCGTCCCCCCCTCATGAGGGTATCAATGGCGGTCTAAACAGATCCATCTCATCGGGCAGTCTTTGTGAGGAGCCTGCGGGTATGCGACGCACACCATCCGGTATGTTTATGCCTTATGAGGAAGGCGAGCTGCAGTCAGGGGATGGCATCTTTGGCCGTGTTATTGACACCGTCAATACTGCTCGCGATATCGCCCACGTTATATGGAACGTTGGGTGGAGGAAGTAATGATTACACAGGCGTTCGCCTTCTATTTAGCGACGCACTTTGAATTTGAACAAGCTTATATATAAGCTTGTGGCTCACATATTGTGAGTTGAAACGACGCCACGACATCATCAACAAAAGCGCATCTATATACAGGAATCTCCGAGGGTAATTGATACTGGCCTACTACACTATCGCAGAACCACGAGCCAAGACTTGTTACTCGACACAATCAGCCGGCACCACGACGACATTTTTGGAAAGCGGCAACGGATTCGCATTTCTATCTCATACAGGGTCTGTAACAACGAAATGGACACAAACAAAAAGGCCAAAGCACAGCTTCGTGCTTAATGCGGGCGGGGGCTGAGGTGGTCCGGAAGGGATCCTGCGGGCAACAGAGAGCCATTCATCAGACCATTCACAGCCGAAAACGACATCATTGGCTTTGAGGCTGTTGATTAAGGATCAGCTTGCCCCGTGACACCCCCGGTCCAAGGCATCAACCACGAACTTGGGGCGACAGAAAAGCGATCATTCCAGAGGTCACAGGACCGGTGGATATTCGGCGTTAATATTTTTCTAATTCGCGTCTTTTGTGGCAAGGGTTTTATCGGTTTTTTTTCTTCTGCCTTCATGATATCCCATCGGCAAGTGGGTACTACGGAATAAAGGCGGCCTCAGGCGGTTACGGACGGACCAGGAAGGGCAATGCAAGGGCAAAGGCCAAAAATGGGGCCAATTGATTTTCGGCGACTATGGCAACTCTACGGTACGGTCAAGGAAAGGGCAGGGACAAACTAAAGAAGAAAAGAAGAAGGACAAACGGCAAATGGCAACAGGACCGGATCTTCAGTGCGTTGGTGGAATTCGTTGTACATAAAGACAGGAATCGAATCACGACGTACGCAGCGGACCGGAGGGAAACCGTTACAAAATAAACACAAAAGCATGTCATGATCTAATAATACGGTGTTTTACATCATCTCGCCTGTCAATTGCTGTGCCAAGTGAGACAAAGCTTTTAGAGAGGCTAGTGCCGGTAACCATTTCTCGATCCCGTATTGAAACGACAACAAACTGCCTGAGGTATGTCGGTACCTTGCTGATCGTCTCGACCCCTAAAACTCACTACGTAGTGTTTCTAAAAGTTTTTACCTCTCACAGTGACACAGACAGCGCTTGGGTTTGCCACATCTCAAGCGCAGGTAACAAAGCGGACCAATGAGCGTCTCGTCCATACTACTCCATATACTGATCGCCAATTGAGATGCAGGTTGCGAAATTGTTGGGGAAACAGGACGCAGGTTGGCCTGTTCTCTTTTCTGCGCGTGACCTCATTTCATATGCCCTAGCAAATCATCAAGTTGCTTAGAAGACCTGGTTAAAGACAGTGTCGTAACTGATAATTCGTGATAAGGAAACATTTGACAAGGATACGGAAGCTTTGGAAGTTTGGAAGTCTCTCGTGTGAGTGATGAGTGAGGCTAATAGCCGAAGATGCTTGTCATCTTTGCTTACGTAGGTAGTGCTTGCTGCCCGGCGATGGCTACCTGCAACGTACAACATTGGCATCGATGAGGTTTTTGTTATTGGTAGTTCTATACTTGGATGATCTACTGAACATCTCGTGCTTTTGTTTCTTGTGCTTTTGTCTCTTAAAGCTCTTCCAGATCTGAATCGGTACAGGTGATAATATGGTACAGGTATGATACAAGTGACGTACATCGGCCAAAGGGAGATCTACGGTTATGCCCCAGTCTCCCTGAGATCAGGTGTTATACAGTGCATTTGCAGCACAAGACTCCCCTACGGACCACGTCAGGGTTCTGTCAATCGATCCTCTAGAAGGAAAACCCCATGT
>ONZP01000353.1:0-44248 GCA_900312805.1 Fusarium torulosum
ACTTGAAGGATGGGACCCAATATCTGCTTCTCTGTAAGATGCTTAATGTAAAACTCATCCTGAAGTCCTATCAACGATCGAAAAAAGCGGATAGCAACTATTAGATGTCAGCAAAGGTTGGATAACAAGAAGTGGTTGTTTCATACCTAGTCGTAAGAATTTCTCGGGGCATGCAAGAAGTTGAGAGATTCGCTTGGCGATGTCGTTGGACATTACGTAGAACTTGCAGCGTAAATTGTGTTGGCGGACGAAGAACGTGAGAATCTCAACGAGATACGTAAACATCGACGCTTGCTGCACTGTGAAGTTCATGTCGGTTCGCTTCTCTAATTCGACTAGGGGTTTGAATAGCCTTGGTGCTGATCGTCCGTAAAATCGGTGTAGAAAAACGTCTTGCTGAGGGTCAGTAGCGCCCTGGGGTCTCTGTCTTCCAACGAACTCGCCATTTGCTTTTGCGAAATTTTCTGGGTTTTGCATCGGTGGTGGTGGACCGGGATCCAGGAGGACTTTCAGTGCTTCTGATATTTGAGATTTGACACCGAGGTCAACTTCCACCAGCAGAAGATCGATCAGAGAGTCGGTCAGAGGGGTCTGATTCTCGTGCATTTGTCGGTATAATGTCTGGCGAATCATCTGAGGGTCATGATCGATGATGGAAATTAAGATATCTGTGGCTCCGACTCTAACACCCACATCGTGATGCCGCAGGCCGAAGTGGATGACTTGTAGGAGACCGTGTGCAATGAAGTTGTTGTATAACGTCTGGCGCGCTGGCGGTTGGATGTTCTTAGCGATGGCGCAACATTGCTGGATGAAGAGAACGGCTTCCTTCTTCCTCTTCTGGTCATTGTTCGCGGGGTTAAAAATACCGAACAACTCGTTCAAAAAGGCGGCGTTAGCTTGCAGATGCTGAACAATATCGACCTGGTTGAAAAAGATGAGTGAGTTGAGGACGGAGAAGGTAGGGTCGTCGAGTATGCGCGCAAGAACGACGTCCTTCAAGTACTGTAACCGATATGTCTGGTGGATCTTTCTCCTTATCTGCTCATCCTCAATGCGGACAACTTCCTTGTATCGACCTTGGTTACCCAGCCAGTGGCGATGGTTGGCTTTGTGGCTAGGAAAGTCGGGATCATACTCAAGTGCCCCGACGACACCCAAAACACATTCGTCTGATACCGCATGCTCTATGATTGAAGTGTCGTTGAGAAGAATAACTGTCTTCATAATGTTGCAGAGTCGGTGTAAATCCTGGAGGCTTTCTAGGTCCTCGGCCATCTCAACCAAGGGGACAATTTTGCCAATGAAATCTTCAGCCATAATTGCCTTAGCAAGCGCGTCACGACCATTAGCTGTAGTACTCATCATCCGCATAGTTGATTCAATGTCGCCGAGGTTTCCGAGTTCGGCGCTGGGCAAGTTGATAGCTGGCGGAACGTCAATAGCAAGATCATCGGAAAGACCGTCGTCTATAAGCAGGGCGTTAGTGACGGAGGTAATTAGCCAGGAGAAAAGACCGCATACCGGCACCAGGAAGGTGATTGTGAAAGGTTTGCTGGACATTGCTCACGAAGCGCCTGGTATGCGTTAGTGATGAAGCTACATGCGAAGGATCAACAAAACAAACCAGATCATGGCGCATCCTTCAGCTTCCTGGAAACTGAGTGCCATATCAACGCCGCTGCTGGGTTCCTGCCATACAATCAGGGTATCTGTGAGTCAGGTTAGTCACATGACGTTTATACGGCGCAAATCGGACATGATGGCTTGCCTTGCTGTTTCTGGAATCCATCTTCCTTCTGAATCTTCGTTTCTAGTAGGAGACGGTCGGGGTGATCTTCGGATTCGACAACAACGCGCGGGTCCTTACGACCGTCGTCAAGCTACAAGCACTATAGTCAGCAACAAGTTCCGGGCGCAAAAGTAGGTACAAAATCGTTGAATGGTAAAAATAGGGCATCAATGACGTACAGTCTCATAGCTCGCGCTACAGAATCCGGTGCCCCGATCGAACCAGTCATTGTTGCGCAGTTCGTAGACCTTGACGCGCTTCTTGTCGGTGGGCTGATGAGGCACGGGCTGTGCCATCATCAAAGACTCGGGCTCTCCCTCAACTGCGAGGTTCGTATACGCGGCCAGATCCGGGGCGATTTCGAGATGCTGTTGCAGGGACAGCTCCGATGGTTCGTTGGAAGTCAGAATCGTAAGCGCCGCCACGGTTCTTGTCGGTGCGCGCAGACACGGCGCGACAGATGGAAAATGTCAGGATATCCTGATGATGCGAGATGCGAAGTCCGAGATGCGCAACAGCTCCAAGGTCGAAATATTATGAAGACAGAGCGAGCGAGGGCCTATCGATGCGCCACACGGTAGTCGTGTTGATGTTGAGGCGAGGCGCGAGCGATAATCGGCGGAATCGGGAGGTTGGACGATTGGGGTTGGCGACACGCCACGGAAGCAATCGGCGGGAAAGAGGGAGCGACGACCACGGTAAAAGGAAAGCGCGACAAGCGGATGGCTACGTCGGCAACGGAGCCGTACAGGACCAGAATCTGGGGATGCGGCAGGCGGAATCCGGAGCCAAGATGGGGGCTGCTTTTAGCGATCAGGGTCCGAAACTATATCGAGGGACCGTTTGAGGCTGTCAAGAATTGCGGATTGAGGTGGGCAATGCGCGTGACCAGGCTGCCAGATGAGGTGAGGTGGTGTTGGGTTTAGTCTTAGGCCTTGGGGCTTGGGATCCTCTTCCGGGGAGGGGGGACCGGCCTTTTCCCCTACATGCCTACCAAGTGGAAAGAGCTCGTCTCAGCCACAGTGAGGCTGGTGTTTGTGGTGCTTATCATCCAATCAGACAACGTACAAGGCTTCGCCACTGAAGTAAAATGACGTGTGCTTTGGGTTGTGAAAAAAGAAAGCGGATGATTGTCAGCCAATCATGCAGGAGACCCCTGGTAAACCTGTCAAGACATCGAGGGTCGTCATGTTTAAGGCAAGGTGATGCAATCTCTTGATATAAGAAAATTGAGGAGAAAACAAGTGGCAGGCGTTGCTGGGCTATGGATGTTTATCATCTATTCTTTCCCATCAGGGCGGCTCTTATGTAGATAACATTGCAACCGTTCTGCCATCTCAATTGTGCTGTCGCTCCGCCCGAGATACACTGGAAGCTGGAACAATGGATGATGCTCACGTCGAGCTTTTGTAAGCCTTTGTGAGACACCTCATGTAGACCTAGTGTGTGACTCGACTGAGGGTATCCATTGTGTATGCAGGTTGCCAGCAACAGCGGGGGTCTGGACGTCAGATTGTATCCTGCCGGTTCACACGTGCTCTGCTTCTCGAACGATTCAACTGCCCGTTCTCATGCGTTTCTTAGCAAAGATAAGTATTAGCCAAGTGGTAATGCTTTACCTTGTCGTCTGGACGACACAAAACAAACTTTATACCCCAGATGGAGCGAATGGGATCGGCAGGGACAATTAAACTTATCTTTTGAGTTGAGATCATGACGCTATGCTGCAGGGACGCGCCCATCCATACTGCCCGCGGTTTCTCTGGGCAAGGTTTATTTCCCCAGGTATAGATTGCGCCAAGCACATCGTAGGTCCGTCGAGCTCGATACGCGATAGTAAGAGAAGGGTAGGAATGGAACTCATATATTCAGTTGACTTCTATTTGAGTTGTAAACAAAACCACTATAAGTAGCTCAAGCAAACATTAAAGGTGGTTCTCGATGTGCATCTAATGAATCGATGGCCACGGAGAGCTCATGAAAGTTAATCGAAAGCCGTGATGGCCATATATACTTGGCATCTTATAAGTTCAACGATTAACATCCAAGCGCCCATACTTCTCAGTTTCGTCAACTACCAGACTGGCTATCAGTAGATTGCCGCAGCCATGGTGTCCCTCATCAACAGTGCTAAGAATTGCCGGAGCGAGGTATGTCGGTGCAGATGATCTATCTGAAGATAACGCCATCCAATTACCAGCATGTGGGAGCTTTGAGACGTTAATAGTCCAGCCAAGAGCGCGGTAGCTTGATCGATCTGTCGATAGTGCTTCTGTACATTCCCTAGATCAGCCCAAACGCAACATAAGGCGTGCTTCCCTATCAAAAGAGCCAAAAGCGTTCAGGAACAAATCAATAGTCAACGGTCGCCTCGAGAACACAAGAACTGATCTTTAGTTCTACCAAATTGACAATGATAGAAGAATGCCAAGAATATTTACAAAGCTAAAAAGGCAAACCACGTCGTCTGTGGAATTCAGAGTGTTACGATTCTAAAGCAGGGACCTCAGTGAAACCGCCACAGAATAAATGGCTGAGGAAACACGATCTTTCCTGAGAGTCTCAGAGTTTTGGCATTAGTTGAGACAACCCCCCTCAACCAGCATGTTGTTTCATGGCTTGAACTCTTACCCACAGGTCCGCATTGGAAACTTATTAAACAAGAGGAGTCTTTGATGTAAGCCAAGATGCAAGTTCTTGGGTCGTTCAGCAGTTGACCAACTTTTTTCTCCCAGCAGGCAGTAATTATCGGCTTCACCGCCAGGGGTTGATACAGTGGAGGCCGTAGAAGCTTTTCTGCAAGACTTCAGTTGGTGCGCGCCGCCAAAGGCTGAAAATGCTAACTCTTCTAGGAAGCCCGCTTGGGCTTCTAAAGATTCTAGCGTGAGACGACGGCCTAATTGAGCTCGGTAAGGACTTGGAGGAATGACAAATAGTGGGGGAGCTTCTTTTCTCCAGAGTTTGTGTTTTTTTTTTTTGTTTTTTTTTTTGTTTTTTTTTTCGTTGTTCTTTTCTATGAAGGGAAGGAAACCTCTTTTCAAAACAAATAAAAGTGGCGACGGTTCGATGATTGCCTCTTTCTGTTCCAATTGTTATGGGACTCAAGATCGCCAAGTCTCTAGAGATAAAATATGAGCAAATGTGTTAAGAAAGTTGTGCCCTGGTCGCGTGGCTGGCTTGGCTAGGCTTTGGGGTACATGGCATCCCTGGTGCAGATCTGGATCTGATCTGATCTGACAGCGACAGTGACAGTCAAGGACAGGGGGGGCCTGGGCTGTCAAACCTGCCAGGGCGCGGCACGTTCCCTCCCTTCATGCACGACTATGGAACCTTTACAAGCACAATCATCATATGCCAGGGGAACGTGCAATTACGAGGGCGAACCGCGAAGTAAAACGCAGCGGCGTCTTCATCTTTAGCCAGGGGCATCAGAGTCCCGTTAGCGACCCGAGAAGCCGGTAAGTAGGTATCTCATCGCCTCCAAAACATCCGTTAAGGCCGAAGGGCTTCGGTGATGTGATTGACGCCACGATATGGATCTTGCTAGCATCGAGACCTTGGAGGAGCCATATGATTGTACTTTTCAACCACGGTTACAGAAGCCAAGAGGCCAAGACCGTTGGAGGGAACTTTTGTCGTCATTTTGTGTTTAATCAACACAGATGAGGCGCTTGATATTGAGAAAAATACCTTGGCGCTCAGCATGACATGTTCGTGATCATGAAGCCTTATTTCACCTCGTGCTATAGAGGCAGTGCTTACTTTGTAGACAGTGAAATTGCGGAGAAAACCTTCCCTCGTTGGATGTTATGAAGAACATGCGTAACTGCTGGTACTGATTCAAGACTTTACGGCAAAGGCAGCATCCGAGTGAGCGAAGCTATTAGGCCTTCTCCACCATATGGCAAATGTCTCTCCTAGCACCAGGGGCAAGACCAGGCTGGCTGACTAGTGGTCCAATTGTCGAGCATTGTTTCGATAATTAAGATCTCGGAGGGCGAGACTCAAGTCGACGGCTGAGATGCTCCCTATTGCAACGCGGTACCACAAAGCCACCAAAGGCCACGGCTGTATGGCAGTTGTGTCGGACAGGAAAATTCCGTTCGTTGAAGCTATGAATAGAACAGTTGAACCAGGATCTAGTGGTGGCTATTTGTCTGTGCTCGTTTAACACGTGTGTTGAGGTCATGGCTTTCAACATGGCGGAAACTATCGTTCTGTCTAAGACATCGACAGGCTTGTACGGATGCTGCCTGTGCTGTACTTTGCAGCCTATATCCACTCTACCACGTACGACAGAAAGACAAATCCGATGATGTTCCATGATACAATGTCTTGAATGACGAGAGGTCGCATCATATCTCGTACCGATTCATGCCGCCCAGGAGATCTGCAACAGGTGGCTCAACGCTCAACTCTAGCCTTTTCCTTCTGACCCCTAGATCCAATTCTAGTCGTTTCACGCATGACCCCTCACAGGGGAAAGCACCCACCAGTTGCTCGGATCCGCTGCAGTTTGGGCGTTTGTGGCGCTTCACTTTACCGCCCTCGACACCTTCAGTTTGTCTCCGAGTCTCGAACGAGGTAATGATCGGCCACTCCAACGCCGTTGCGGGCCATCGGTCTGTCTTGGACGCTCAAAATCCACTGAACCTTGACGCCAGCGGTCTCTATAACAGTGATTACTGTCGTCGAGCTCGTTGGGTTGGTTATATCTAGACAGCCTCTCCCATAGGAAACCCGATTCTTTCTCTTCAGAACACACAAACAAACCAACACAACAATCACAACTTTCCACTTACAACTCTCTACAACAATATCTTCTTGTACAAATATCAATCTCTCTCCAACTTACACAAACATCAACCACCATGTCCATCCTCAGCCATATCAAGCGTGCTCGCGATCACAAGGAGACAGCAAAGGCCAAAGAAGTTGAACAGCCCAAGGTCAACAAGCCTACACAGCCTTACCGTCATGTTCCGACCCACGCTGCCTGCGACTCTGTCAACAGCGGCCCCTCTGGTGCCCATCATCACGACCGTTCCAAGATTCGCACCGAGAACCGCAAGCGCACTGCAAAGGTCGTTGCTGCGGCCATGCACGACAACCAGGCCATTCAGATGAATTTCCCCGGCTCATCGACAGCATCTCCCTTCACCAGTGGCAGCTCCAGCACAGCCTACCAGGCCAGCGAGCTTGACTACGAGGGAGATGTCAGTCCTAGAAGTCAATCACCTGTTCAGAGCTATGGGTTCTCTCCTGCGCCTACCTCTCCTCAACCCATCTCTCTCAAGGGCAAGGATATTGTACGTGGGCCTCAATATGGCATGTCCTACTCTGTGTCTCCAAACCCCCGAGATCGGCTCGCGGAGCGATTCCAGGCCAGTGTTATGATCTAAGCATAGCATGTAATTGAAGAGACATCCACCCTGGAGGTGTGATTCTCTCAAACATGTTCAAAACTCAAACAAAATAGCCAGCCAGAGGAGTTACGTCCTCTTACAGCACAGCTTCGGGCTTCGGCCCATCAACTTTCACCGAACCGTCCATCACGCTCTCCATAGTGATCGAGCAGGATTTAGAGTGAAAGTTCATAGCAGAAAGATGGAACAACCAGGAGTTGTTTGATAAAAGCACGGGGGGCATCGGGCACCCCGATGTGATCGATCTCAAAAATATCTTAGCAAAGATCTTAAAGGTGTTGGTGAATAAACGCCACACTTTGAACAGAGCTGGAATCTGGTCAAAGCTGAATTAAGTTTCTCTACTTCATGTACAATAGGAATTATACTTTATCTAGAACCTTGTTGGGGTTCTCTTTTTATTTAGGGCGCTGTATCATCAGACCATGGTTTCTTTGGCTGGAACTAGCGGATGTAATTCATAACTATTATTCATTCTCACATGCTTCTTTCTTCTATTGTGAATACATGATGTGAACAATAGCACTTGTTCAAGAAACAGCACTTAGTAATCAACATCACTACAATTAAATTCATCGCGTAAACTAATACGACAACAATTAAAAGAATTAATGCGTTTAAAATTATCCCCAAAAAATAAAGTGTTATCCGCACCTCTCTGACTGGCCACTGCCATCATGCTTGGTCCCTGTCGATCCCTGCTGCAACAGCGCAGCTACGTAATCAAGGCCCTGTAATTCAGCATGGAGATGCTTCGTGGCCTTCACCTTAACAAATAACCGCGACCACGTATCGCGTTTCTCTTCCATAATCTGACTTTTCGCCAACGGGCGCATTTACTTTTATTTACTTATCTTGCTCTCTACAAATACACATCTCAATGAACGGGCCCTAATTTTACACGCATATCGCTCTCCATCGCTGCAGCTCCGCAGCCCTCAGTTGCAATCAACACCACACCTCCAATATGGCTGTCGCAACATTTTCTGAGCTGCCCTCAAAGTTCCTTGGGCCTCTCCGGGCCTGGATCGAGGCGACGCCTGTTTACATCCTTTTTGTTCTCTCTGTCGCGCTTGTTGCGCTGGCGTTGTTCGAGGTACGTGCCATATTCAACCCCTCTACGGCCCCGCGCATCGTCAAGCTCACCTCACACCTCTTAGCTCTATGTCATCCTGCATCTCGTCGCGCCAAAGCCTCGCCCTGTTCACGTCTCCGAAAAGCAATACATCACCAGCGATCCTATTACCGGACGCACACAGCCCAAGCCACTCCCCTGTTGGTACGATCGCTGGCTTGCTGAGCGCCAGATCAGCGAGCAGCATGTCCAACCGGCCGAGGCATTCCCGACTCCTGATGCTGGAAATATTGAACCTGCCGAGGTGCGTCTGAGTGTTGTATTTCCAGCCTACAACGAAGAATATCGTGTGATCCCGACCCTTGAGGAGGCTGTGGCTTACCTGGACGAACACTTTGGTCGCACCACGCAAGGAACCACAACCACGAGCCCGACATCGAAGCGACATGTGCGAAACGCCCCTAAAGAAGGCCTAGGAGGATACGAAATCTTGGTCGTCGACGATGGAAGTCGAGATAAAACAGTGGATGTTGTTCTCGAATTCGCAAAGGAAAAGGGCCTGCATGATATTCTCAGGGTGGTTTCGCTGGCACGCAATAGAGGCAAGGGTGGAGCAACTACTCATGGTTTCCGACACGTGAGAGGCGAATATGTCCTGTTCGCCGATGCGGATGGTGCATCGCGCTTCTCTGATGCTGGGAAGCTCATTGAAGGATGCGAGGAGGTTGTTGATGGATCACACCGTGGCGTTGCCATTGGTAGCCGCGCCCATCTTGTCGGCAGTGAGGCCGTAGTTAAGGTAAGCCTACCCAAGGACAGAACCAGAGAGTCTCCAACTAACACGATACAGCGCTCGGCTCTGCGAAACTTCCTCATGCGATCTTTCCACCTTGTTCTCATGATCCTTACTCCCCCGGCTACATCTCGCATTCGCGACACTCAGTGTGGTTTCAAGATCTTCTCCCGTGCATCTCTCCCTCACATCATTCCCTACATGCACACCGAGGGCTGGATCTTCGACATTGAGATGCTCATGCTTGCCGAGTCGGCTCCTGCAACACCCGTCCTTGGTCACGACGGAAGTGTTATTGGCACCAGCCCCGGCATCAAGGTTGCTGAAGTGCCCATTGAGTGGCACGAAGTTGGTGGCAGTAAGCTCAATGTCATCCAGGACAGCATCAAGATGGCTATTGGCCTTGCGGTGCTGAGAGCGAGTTGGATGTTTGGAGTCTACCGAAGAAGGTTGACATAGATGGGATGAAGAAATCTACGGAGAGGTTGAAGCACAGACTTTGGTGTAATTAGGTGCAGATACCTTCCTGGTCATGAAGACAAATATCTAAGAGGTAGTTAAAATATACACCAAATCCTAGCAAATATCACCATAAGTTGTTTGGGACAGGATTCAGTTGCAATTAATATTAATTCTAATATAAAAGTCTACTTCTATCCCGCCAGTTCTAGCTATGGATAGTATTGGAATCAAGTGTCTGTGTATCTAACAAAAAGCCACTCCCACGCTCAACACTAAAATGCTCAAATGTCTCATAACGATCCATAGGCAGAGGGGCAATGTATAACGGCCCCTCTACTCCAAGTCCCTTCCGTTTTTAGAAGAGATATGGATTCCTTTTTAGAACTCGACGTAAATATCCCAAGCCAAAGCTCCGTAAACGCCGCAGCTGTCGCTGCTCAATGACAACATGCTTGTTTTCTCCCATTCTCTTTGTCTCTGCTCCATGTCTTACTGGAAAGTCTCGCGGTACATGATAGGGACAAAGACGATGCATGCCTTCCAAAGGATAAGGACGGCATCGATGATGGCGAGAGGGACTTTGAAGATGCCAAAGATTCCGCAACCAATGACGGTGCAGGCGTTGAGCCAGATAGCGAGGAACGCAACCGAGAAGAAGTGGTAGGCAAGGATGAACGGACGTTGAATGATACCGGCAAGCAGAGCTACAGGGCCGTCGGTTGAGCCGCGTTTGAAGTAGCTAAAGCAGCCGTGCTGAAGAGCACGCAGTTGGCGGTCGTTAGCGGCGAAGAGGGAGTATAAGGCTTGGGCAAGAACGTTAATGATACCCGTCAAAGGCTTGCGTCTCCAGTAAAGCTCGTCGAGCGCATTGTTGACAAGCTTGGCATCACCCAGGTCTGACACCTTGCTAGGGTGTAGCAAATCGGAGAGGATAACAACGTCGTTGAATGCAACGGTCATACCACCTCCAGTAAGAGGGTGGCGCATGTTCATAGCGTCACCGAGGAGAATTGCTCCGTTGGCCCGTTGTTTTGTAGGAGGGAGCCAGCTGTTAGGCATACTTCGGGGGATCTTGCCATCCTCAAGAGCCTTCTCAGCTGATGGTCGGATAGTGGGAGGAAGAGCAGGAAGAACGTAGTTGCGGATGTAGCCACGGACACCGCCATTCTCAGGAGAAGCTTCGGGGATACCTTGAGGCACGTCGATAAGAGCGCGTGTCTCATGTGTACCGATCTGGTAAAGGAGGATAGGGAAAGCATTGCCAATGATCACATGTCCGTGACCAGGTTCAGGAAGATCGCAATCGATAAGCTCAAGAGCGTAGAACTTTGAGCAGACCTTGGGCTTGGTGGACAGAATCTCCTTGCGCCACTTGGAATCATAACCGTCAGCAATGATGGTGAGCTGCCCAAAATAATAATCCTGCTCCTTGACACCGGTCTGCTTGTTCATGGTGCGGCTCTCAACACCCAGAATCTGATCGGATGCCTCTCCACGCAGTGTCTTGACAACTTCAGTCTCAACAACGGTGATGTTCTTGTGGTTTATGCAAGACTCTCGTAGTTTGTTGATGAAGCGACCGTGGTGAAAGCTGCATCCAGACGGTCTCTTGTCTCCTGTGCTGTGACCTCCCCAAGCATGTGTGACATTGCCGTTATCGTCGAGACCGGGGTAAGAAACGAGGACCTTCTCGCCGTGGTAGAAGATAGTGTATCCATAGCAAGGCATAGCGTCGATGCCCTCGAGGCAGTGGCCGAGGCCGAGTTTCTGTAGGGAAGCGACACCGCCGGGCTGGAGAAGTTCGCCAACGATGCGATCGGGCTCCTTGAGCCATCGCTCAAGGAGGAGGACGGATCGGCCCTGGTTCGCAAGAGCATAAGCCATGGCGCAGCCGAATACACCAGCTCCTACAACCACGACGTCGGCTTCATGGTATTGTTCGCGACGGCGGGTCTGCGCCTCTGTTGACGTGAGTACTGCAGTAGAAGCCATTGTTGAAGATGTGATTTGGCTGTTGTTGATAGGGTAAAAAAGGAAAGCAAGTTGCGTCGCGCGGCAGTTGAGGACTTGTCTTTGAACTTTCGATGGGGAGTGGGGGGTCTATTAATCGCAGATCGGGGGCGGCGAGAAATTAGATGGATATGGCCGGGGATAGGTTTTCGGATCACCCTTGAAATGGAAGTTATAGGGGGAGAAGTGGTCAAGGCGTATAAGAGTACGGATAGGTAAAGAGTAAATAAATGACTTTTAAAGTCGAAGAAGAGAGCAATGATTTGTAAAGAGGAATAGCAAAGTCAATCAATGCCTTTATGCCAGATGACACAAGCTCTCTCTTTCAAGATTTCTCAGATAAATGGGCTTATCTTTTGAGTAAGTCGAGTTGGGGCCACCAAATGCGGCAATGACGCTATAGACTTTTTGTGAGATGGATATAAAAAGTTGGAACGAAGAAGCACAGCACAATTGGGGCAATTGAGTCTGTTTTAAAGATTCAAAACCACAGATGGTTTAAGAGACGACATTCTTT
Source organism: Fusarium torulosum (assembly GCA_900312805.1). NCBI lineage: Eukaryota > Fungi > Ascomycota > Sordariomycetes > Hypocreales > Nectriaceae > Fusarium > Fusarium torulosum. Next base: position 12,076 of record ONZP01000353.1, read on the forward strand.
TAGTCTGATCACAATTGACCGGATATGCGCCGTTTATAGCGATCCTTTGCTTCTCCTTCTCGTGGCATTCATCCTCTAGCATAACGTTTAATCAGCCTATGTGCCGTCCCTCACTGTCAGGGGCGCGACCCTTCAACGGCGAAAAAAGAAGAAAAAAAGATGATCCCAGATCCATTGGACCCTGGACACTCGACTCCTCTAGGGCTGTCAAATTCGGTCTTTCAGGGAGCAGCTCACTGTAGAGTCCCCTGTTTATTCACCCCGCAATGCTGAGTCTCCCTTAGAATCGCGCCACCACGACCCGTAGACGCCCTGACCGCTAGAGGCCTGGCCAACCAACAGGACTGATATCTGCTGGGCATGGTTCGATCGTCTGAAAGGACACCGCCAGGTTCCGGCTCTGTAGCATGTGAAAGACCCTCCATGGTTTTAACAAGACGCTTCCTAATTCCAAAATCGTACGTGGTTCGAACCAATTCCTCTTCTGCCGAGTCCGGTATTAATTCGTCTCGAAAGAGGTCCAGCGCACTAATGGGACGTATTCGGATGCTACTCTCAGGGCTACCAAAGGCTGGGCTGATGCTTGTTTAATGTTCCTGCGTCTGCCCGGCTAATTGCACAGTGCACTGTCCAATCATTGTCCGATTGATGACCTCCATCAACCAAATCTCATGATGACGGGTCAAAGCTACACGAATACGCCGATGCATGTGACACTATCAATCGGTCCCCACCAGTCATCAATTATTAACTGCAGTTAGATAAACAAACAGAATCACATGCGAAATACCAGGGTATTCGACATTGACATTTCCATTTCCATTTCCATTTCCATTTACATTACAACTACCATCCTAACCTTTTTTGCAGGTCTGATGAACAGAAGCATAGTTTCAGCTCAAATAATTTACTGTATTCTTGCTTTGTATTGTTGTTCTCTATCAATAATACCATGATAGATGTCATCCTAATATCCAAATCGTCTTAGGCCACATAAAGAAAAGTTGACGTACCCAAGAAGCCAGTATACCCAAAAGGCTTCTGTTACAACAATCATGTCTATACCGCGCCAATGTATATGTGATCTAAGAATACATCCTCTCAAAACATCGCTCCAGCCATTTGCTTCTCTAAAAATATCTCTTCGTTGCTCGTCCCCAGTGAAGGCGTTAGTTCTCGTTTCGTCCTCTGTCGTCCTGTTCGGATGTCGTCTATCTTCTGATTTCGAGCCGGTAAGTCATCCTCAACAATACGATGCCTTGTCTCGCTCAAGACCTGAGGAGTTGATTCGCGTCTTGTAGATGACTCCCAGTCCGTATTCCTCCTCTCTTTAGGTATCTGGCGTCCAACTTGCGCATCTGGCAAGAAGCCCCCATCGAAAACTATTGGCTCGTCTGCAGTTTTGAAAGCACCAACAACCTCTTTGGCCAAAGTCTCCCGCTCTTGTTTGTTCGTCGCTCGTAGGGACTTGATATGTTGAAGAGCGTCGTCAAGGCACAGCAGAACTTCCTTGTGCGAGTTCTCATTCCTGCGGTCCCTTGTCGCCCTGGAGGCCACATGCTTCATTGCCAACTTGATAGATTCCTTGCATTCTTTGCTGCCCTGCCACCATTCCGACTTCGATGTGAAGCTCTCAATAAGTGACAGTAGGTCTCTATAGCGACCTTGCCCAGTATAGGAGTGAATGAGACTGGCAAAGTTGAACTGGTTGTAAGCTAGTTCACCCATACCATTTTGTTGTGCCGCCATCTCACACACCCTAATCGCCGCTTCAGGGTTACCTTTCTGTGTAAGAACCCGCGCCGCTTTGTTATAGACGCTGTCATGGATGCGTTGGCCCTTGGCAAGGTTCTCCTGAAGCAGGTCGCCCGCATTGTCGCCGGCCTCAAGTCGTGCAACTAACATGGGGACCAAAGCACCACTAATATCATGTTTCCTCCTGTGGGCATCGTTAATGAGACCTGATACTGTGCAGGAATGGGCGCCCTCTATATGGATATTGGCAACAACAGCAAGTCGAAGACATCGTGATGAATCGCCAAGACCTTTTTTGGTCGCCTCCTGGTAGGCGCTGTAAACACCGCTCCAATCATTTCGAAGTGCGAGAGTATTCATATGCTTGAATGCGGCCCGCTCATAGATAGAGATCGAGTCCCCTCGCCTTTCGGGTAGGGCCGGAGCAATCCCATAAGTGTCTGCGTTTTCTCCTGGCAGGCGTTTGTGAAGGTCGTGCAGAGCGCCGTCACTCGTGTAACTTGTCAACAAGGGATCTTGCAGCCAAGGCATGGAACCGTGTGCGTCCTTTAGCATTCGAACCACATCAGTCCTCAACAAGCTCCAGTATTTGCAGCATTTGTCAGCGATCTCGTTGAAGAAGATCTGGTCCATTTCCATGCCACCATCCTGGCAAAACTGCACCCACGCAACCAGCGCTTGGAGATTGCGAGTTCGACCATGTCTATCCAGGACGAAAAATGCGAGGGGCCTATTCAAAGCCATACGGTGATTGTTGACAAGATCTCGGACGAAGATATCAATCTCTACGGGTGTGTGATTCTTGCGATAAAGCTTTGTAAGCCAGGAGAGAACATTCTGAAACTGGGGAGATTGTTTCGCCTTTGGTCCGAATGTCTTGAGCTCAGACATGACCTTGTCCCATTGACCAAGTTCGGCTTCTCGGACGATAAATCTCCCACGAAGCTTGATATCAACACCGGCAGGCTTTGGTCTTATTGCGGTGAGCTGTGACATCTCTGCACTTGCAGTCGCGTCATCTCCAGCATCGAGGGCGATGAGAGCAATTCTGCGTCTAACAGCATACTGTGTAGACAAGGAAAATATCCCATCAGAAAAGAGACCGCCTTCTTGAAGCATGCCATATACGCTCTTAACTTCGGCGAAATTCTTTGTTTTCCTCCAATGATGCATTAGCAACCGAGTGATCCACTCATTGCGGTTTTCAACCAACGTTCCCTTTACTGCACGAGGTACAAAGCCCGAAAGTCTTCTCAAGAGATGTCGGACGCCCTCCGTGTCATGGTTCTGCAGAAGGTTGTCGAAAAACGGCACGGCAAGCAAACAGACATCTGTACAAACAGGCTGGACCGCTTCTAGGATGAGAGAAACCGTGTCATACTCTCGAGAAACCGCTGTAGACTGAAGTAAACGGATGCCTCTCGATAGAATCTCTTGTGGTTCCTCGGCCTCTGCTGAGGTTAGTGCTTGGAGCATCTTGGCGGCTTTCCTTTCTTGCTCGACACGAAGAGCAAGTGGCATGTCTGGGGACTCCATCTCTGCAAGGATTGTGTCCAGGTGTGACCAAGATGCCAACTGTTTGATCAATGCCTCATTGACTGGCTCTGATACTGTCGCTTCAGCGCGCCCATCGACACCTTCACTAGTCTTGGACTGAAGGGTGGTCTTTGAAATATTTGATTCAATGCCGGTCCTTGTTCCTCGTGCCCGTGTCCTTGATCTCTGATTTGGTGGGGGTGCGGTCGGTAGGGCAATTTCAGGCGAAAGTCTGAGCTGAAGACCATTATGGGCAAATGAACTGGTTTCAGATATCCGTGATAGTTCCTTTCGAGCTGCATCCCACTCGTCCCATCTCCTCTGACGAGCCTGAGGTGTACTGGTGGAGTCGGTATCCTCGGGCAGTCTTGTCTCAAAGACTTCTAGCGCTTCAATTTCTCTTGGTCTGGATAACCCATTCTCCAATGAGTCGATTCGTTGTCGACGACGGCGTAAAGGATTGTTGGTGGGGGCGTGGGAGAAATCGTGGGCAATTTCAACGGGGAACGCTTCTCGTCTGCTGCTATAACTTTCAGCCAGCGCTGTCGAATTGCGGTTCACCCGCGCGGTGTGAAGCTTCTTGGCATTGTCGAGAGCAGCTCGGGCGATATTCAGGCGTCGACGACGTTCTTCAGCGAGGAGAATAACCGAACAGGACGTGGTTAGGAGAACGCCACGGAGAGCGTGTATTGCGGCCCTGGACGGGGCGGGGCTTGGTGTGGCCATCTTAGGCGGTCGTCATCTTGAGCCGGACCAATATTGCCCGAAACCGGCTTCGTACGTTCGCAGATGCGTAATTGAGGCTCAATTCGTTGCTTCGAGATGTCGCTCGCAATAACTTGTCGTGGTGTGATGCACAGATTCTAAGCCAATGGAGTGGAAGTTAGATCGAAGATGGAGCGAAGGTACGTACCTCCCTGGGTAGCCGAGAACCGGGGGCCTTCATCGGCCAATGAGATCTTTCGGTGGGGCGGCATTTAGGTAAGCATCTGAGGCGAACTCTGGGGTAAGTAAAGTTCGATATGTCTTCCCTTCAATATTCGAGGATTCTGCTAACGTTCATATTATCTATGACGATTATCTTTCTTTGCCCGTTTCTTAATGATTCAAGCTAAGTAAAAACTGGAATTACGTCACAGTTATCTTCCCTGTAGCATAATTCATTTGCATCCTCTAAAGAATACAGCAAAGAGTTGTCGAGTGATCGTCCAGTAGTAGACAAACCTTGAGCCCTTGGAAAACATGCTGTCAAGGTGTATTGTTTGCTTATATATCTCCCAAAATCTGGTACATCAAAAACTTTTATTCCTGATATTAAAACAAAGTATCTCAAACAGCCCTGCATTGGTCTAAATCAGTAGATGTCCTTGCCAATACTGTATTGGCTTCCACATTATATCGCAGTATGCGGATTCTACTTAACTCGTCTGCTTGGGTCCTTGGTCCACTATCTGTAGTACAAGGCACTGCCAATCGGGATTTGGTAGGAACTTGACCAATACGCAATGCAAGTTGACCCTTGCTAGAGTTCCAAACTCGTTACCTCTATAGAGCATGTAATTGATTGTGTTTACCAGCTTGATGGGCATGAGTCACAAGAGCCTTTCAAAATTTAAGACAAGTTATGTATATTAGAGCTTCAACATCATTTATCGGCATACTAGGTACATCCAGTACGGGAACCGAGAATCATGCCCAGGTGCAGAAGGTCCATTCCACAACGCCATACATCGTTCTGGGTTAAGGTTACCTTACCATCCCAACGGTGGGCTTGGGTACATATATATACTTAGAAGATGGTCGCCAATGATGATTGTCCATAACCATCTTCTTCACTTATAGATAATATCGCCCTCATTCGTTTACAGTCAACGACTGATGCATCTGGTGCCACTGCTGCTGCCACTACCGTCATCACCTCAATGCCACTTCTTGGTGACTGCCGCCATTACCGACCTCAGTACTAAACTCTTCAAAAACTATTCATACCCTCTTCTCACACTATCTCTTTTCACCTCCGCCTTCACTTCCTTTTTATTTCTCTCTCTCAAAACACACAACCCTTGAGGTCTACCGCGTCCAGCAACAATGGCTCTCCCCTTCGCGCCGCCACCTAAAAGCCCGCTGGGTCGCTATCGCCTGCTGTCGCCTACCGCCTCTATTTGGGTTTCCCCTATCTGCCTGGGTACAATGAACTTTGGCAACGCTTGGTAAGATAACTCTACAACGTCTACTACGATTTGTTCTAATACCGACCTAGGAAAGAGTGGATGGGCGAATGTGATCAGTCTACATCAGACTCAATATTGGACTTTTACTACGAACAGGTAAGATACATGTGCCGATATGTGCTAGTAATAGACTAAACGCAAGTAAGGGAGGAAACTTCATCGATTCTGCAAGCAACTACCAATTCCAGGAGACCGAGAAATGGGTGGGAGAATGGATGAAGAAGCGCGGGAACCGTGACGAGATCGGTTTGTTGCACTACCACTACCCAGCAGTAAATGCTGTGATACTGATCATACATACAGTCCTTGCCACAAAGTATACCACCAACTTCCGGGCTGGACCCGGCAGTCCAAATATTCTTGTAAACTTCACTGGGAACGGCTCCAAGAGCCTCAAGATTTCGGTTGAGGCCAGCCTTCAAAACCTACAGACCGATTACATTGATCTAGTATGGTTATCCTCCCATTGACTCCTAATTTACTAATTCTAGTGTAGCTCTATGTCCATTGGTACGACGGCAACACTACTATTCAAGAGCTAATGCAGTCTCTCAATCAGCTCGTTCTTTCTGGGAAGGTCCTTCACCTGGGCATCAGTAACACTCCTGCCTGGATCGTCAGGTGAGCGGACTTAAGCGATGTAAAGATAGGCCAAAAGCTGACGACCGCATAGTAAGGCGAATGAATACGCTCGCTGCAATGGACTCCGCCAGTTTTCAGTTTATCAGGGGCGATGGTCTGCGGCCTCACGAGACTTCGAGCGAGAAATCATCCCAATGTGCCGAGCTGAAGGGATGGGGATTGCTCCGTGGGGCTCCCTCGGCGGTGGAAAGTTCAAGACTGAGGAACAACGCAATGCTCAGGAAGGAAGAAGAGTGGAGGCCAGCGAGAAGGAGATCAGAACCAGTCAAGTGCTGGAGTCCATCGCCAACCGTAAGAACACACTCATCACTAGCATTGCACTGGCATATGTCATGCACAAGACCCCTTACGTATTTCCAATCATTGGAGGCCGTAAGGTGGATCATCTTAAGGCCAACGTACAGGCGCTCACCCTGAACCTATCACAAGAGGACATTGAGGAGATCGATGGTGCTGTTGAGTTTGACCCAGGATTTCCCAACGATTTCCTTTACCGCGGAGGCCAGTCGATTGGAGGCCCAGACGTTTGGCTGCTCCAGATGGGCGGCACGTTTGATCATGTCCAGTCGTCCAAGGTGATTTCAGCTGTGACAAGACCCAGAAGCGTGTCTGCTAACCATATATAGCCCATCTCGCCGGCGAAAAGGGGGGAATAGGGCATCCGTCTCAACGCAAACTTTTGGCGATGGTTACCGGCGCGAACCAGACCGAGCTGGATGGAATTAGGCTGGAGGGAAAGGGTTGGTACTATAGTGAGGCCTTCTTACCAGTGGTGAGTCTCAGGAAGACTATCTTATGGGTTGGAACGAGAGCACATCTGCTCAAACATTGAAATCGTTCAGGGGATAAGCGACTGGAGGTATAATTAGAAAGTTGAGTTACGTTGCGCAGAGAAAAAAGGATTCTATAAACTAACTTGGCTCAAATGTCATTCGCCATGTGCTGCATGCTTGCACATGTACCCCATGTGTGAAAATTGTAAGTCACTGAAATACCCTTGAAGCATTAACACATATGGATGCTGTTCTCTTAGCTTGGAACAAATCCAACGCTTTCTATAAGAATTTTATATCTCTGTGTGCGATTAATCCCACCTTATTTCATCTTAGAACTTCAGGAGTAGTAAAGCAAAGCCGTTCCTTCCCTGACGCCGGGGGTAGGGGGCGTACCTGCTTTTATAACAAACCCTCAGATATCTGGTCTTGGCGTTTCATCATCTCCGGTGATTTATTACATCGGTCAAATCAGGAATTCTCAAAGCAGACAGGACTTTATTCTTGTCCTTTAATTCTTCATCAAATCACAATCACCATGTCCGAGCAGCTCAAACTCAGTAGCAAAGCGGACGAAACTGAAAACACCTCTATCGTTCAGAAGCGTACTCCGAAGCGGAGGCATAGAAACCAGAACCTAGAGCCGGATAACTCTTCTCATACTGAGGAATATACAATAGACAACGGTGCGAAATCAACCACAGATGAGTTTGCCCATATCCAGTTGTGTGCTTCCCATATGGACCAGGTGCTCAGAGAGTTAATTCAAGAAAGCATCCCAGAAACGCCAGTTCGAAAACCGAAAGCCAGGCAGTTACCCGCTTTGAGTAGGACAAGAGTTGAAGAACGTCAAGCCAGCGAATGGCAGCTACCGTTGAGAGTCGGCCAAGGAGGGAAGAGAAAACGTACGGAATCCATTCGCTCAAACGATGGTTTGGAGAAACAGACTGAACGAAACTTTTCAGGTACATACACATAATCGCGAATGTTATACAATTGAATTGCTGATGTTTACTCAAAAGACCCGGCCGTTAGGGGGGAGCAAGCCCCAGATGAAGCTCCTATTGTGACGAAGTTGAGAGCTGTTCCCCGCGGGGCCCCACGAATTATTGAGAGAAAAGGACAATATACGATCCGAAAAGGTGTCCGGATCCGGGACTACAGACTCCCTGGACCTATCCCGTGGCTACGTGTTCCGCCATCTAGTCCCGAATACAGATGCTGCGACGGGTTTGACATAAACGAGGCATCACTTGGATACCCCCAACCAATGTCGATTCAATCAAGGCATACCCCATGCGGACAAGCTGCGTCTGGGCACGAGCAAGATCAACTCAGGAGCCCATCTGTTGGCACGAATACTAAGCTCGACTAGTCTATTGATCTACAACAAAAGGGCAAGCAACATACGGTATTACAAACTTCACGACATACTTTATGGACTGGTTCATGACAGGGGTATCTTGATGCCACTTCTTAATCGAGATAGTACATTCAAATACAAATAATCGAGCCCGCAACCACCAGAACGCCTTTTGGGATAAATGTCAAATACTCATCCTACTTATTTGGCCCCCTTGCCTTTAGCTTCGTTCTCTCCAAGCTCACGAATCAACACCGCCGTCTGACCGGCACCATTGTAGTCTTCCTGGCCAGTCTCAAAGCCAGGGCATACACCAACAGCAAGGTATTTGCCATCACTCGAAAAGGCAAGTGCAGCAACGCTGTTGGGGAATTTCTGGTACTGTTTCAGTCGTCGCTTTGCTTCAGCATCCCACAGAGCAGCGGTGCCATCACCACCCCCTGAAGCGAATGTTCCATGAACGGGATGGAAGGCCAGGGCATTCACAGGGTAGACAATATCTCCATCGCCATCCGGTGCTGCTTGACGATGGCATTTGAAAGCGTACTTTCGAGCTTGCGACTCCGCTGTATCTTCAAACCACTCGACTGCAACTCGACCCTCGATACTGCTAGTAGCGTATCCAGCATCGTTGGGCATGCAAGAGACTGCGCGCGTAAGATATCGCAGAGAAGATTCACGCTGCTGCCATGGCTGAAGATCAGAAGAGCCAGTTGCGAACAAGTCGACGATAGTCTTGAGGTCGTAAATGTTAATAACACGGCCAGCCATGGCAACCACAATCTTTGTAGGACTAGCAGCCAGCGCATGAGGCTTGCCAGGAAGGGAAACCCTTATGGGGGTACTTGAAGGGTCTCCGAGATTATGAAGGTTTAGACTGCAGTCCCAAGATGCAGACACCAGAATGGCTGGTGTTGTGTTAGTATGACTCAATCACAGGGGTAATCTAATGACTCACAGTATGTACGGCTGTAGGCTATAGATCGAACCGGCGCAGCATGCTTGCTCAACAATGTCTTCTCACCAGTCTCAAGGTTGATTCTGTTCACTGTGGTCAGTATAAGTCTTGGGCGCATTCATTTGCATTCACTAACCTGTTGACACCCCAGTCCATGCCAGCAGTGAATGCTTCATTGTCGTCCGCTCCAAAACAGACGTCCAAGACCGGCGCTCGGTGCTCATATGTGTTGACCAAAGTTGTCTCTCCCGCTCCGCCCGCGATATCATAGCAATACACCTTCTTGTCCCATGATGAGACAAGGAGCTTGGTTCCTGAGGATGGCGCAAACGCGATGGACGACACCGCGTCGGTAGGAGGCGGTGAAAGTTCGTATTGAGTCGCTGATGTCCAATTAGCAAACAATTACGCTTCAATCATAGTAGCAATCGCGCAGAACTTACCAGGAGCCATGGTTAGGTATGCTCTCGTCGACAAAAGTTGGTGAAGTTGTTTACTTTTGGTTCAGTCACGTGTAGCGTTCCCATCATGGCAACACAAGCAGCTGGCGGTGTTTTGCCGGATATTTCAGGTACCGCCTGCCAATGAGCCACATCCCGCCACAACCCCACCATCATCAAGTGCAGTGTAAAATGTCAAAATTATGACTCTTCCCCCTCTACATCCACTGCTAACGTGACGATTTACGACTTGATCACGAGAAAATTGAATTTGCTACGTGTCAAAACTACCGATACGGGAATACAGTTTTACGAACAGTTTTTCGAACATTTTTCAAGCCCGACTTGCGTGCGTGCGACGGCACTCGAGATCGTTACCCCCACCTCATCTACAGAACCCGACCGAGCAGTTGAATAGTCGAAAATACCGCCAACATGTCGCAAACAAACTGCCGTTTCTATGAGGAGAAGTACCCGGAGATCGATAGCTTCGTCATGGTCAATGTCAAGCAGGTCAGTAGCAACCTGATTTGTCCGAAAGCCTCTCTCTGACCGATCGCAGATCGCCGAGATGGGTGCCTATGTTAAGCTCCTGGAGTATGACAACATCGACGGCATGATTCTGCTCTCTGAGCTGTCGCGACGACGTATCCGAAGTATTCAGAAGCTCATCCGAGTTGGTCGCAACGAGGTTGTCGTGGTGCTCCGTGTGGACAAAGAGAAGGGTTAGCATTTCCAGCAAGCTGCGCAAGTCGGACATGGATATTGATTATTGGCCAGGTTACATCGATCTTTCCAAGCGACGAGTCTCCCCTGAGGATATCGTTAAGTGCGAGGAGCGATACAACAAGAGCAAGATGGTCCACTCCATCATGCGACACGTTGCCGAGAAGGTCGCCGTCCCCATCGAGGGCCTTTACGAGGCGATTGCTTGGCCCTTGAACAAGCGATACGGCCATGCTATCGATGCTTTCAAGCTCTCCATCACGTTAGTAGTTTCGTACTGATCTACAAGCGCCCATACTGACTTCATAAAGCAACCCCGAAGTCTGGAACGATATCACCTTCCCCAGCGATGCCGTCAGCGAGGAGCTCAAGACATACATCAGCAAGCGACTCACTCCGCAGCCCACCAAGGTCAGAGCCGATATCGAGGTCACCTGCTTCGGTTACGAGGGTATCGATGCTGTCAAGACTGCTCTACGCACCGCTGAGGCCAACAACACCGAGGACACACAGGTCAAGGTCAAGCTCGTATCTCCCCCTCTTTACGTCCTTACAAGCACATGTTTGGACAAGGCTGTCGGTATCACTCGTGTGCAAGAGGCTATTGTCGATGTCCGAAAGAGCATCGAGGCCGCTAATGGTCACTTGACAGTCAAGATGGAGCCCAAGGCCGTCACTGAGAGCGACGACGCCGAGCTGCAAGCACTGATGGAGAAGCGTGAGCGTGAGAATGCTGAGGTCAGCGGTGACGAGAGCATGAGCGACAGCGATGAAAATATTCCTGAAACCATCTAGACGATGAGCAGACGAAACCTCCGGTCAAACTGAATCGACAGGACTGTTGGAGCCATCACAAAGTGACCCTTGGTCAGGGCTGTTGGACAAGAAAAAAGGGTGTAATAGAGAGCATCTGGGAAACTGAAAGGAGGCGTGTATCCCGGATTGCAAAGCATCACAAAAGTCCAGACTTTCATGTACTTCTTCCAATTGTAGGAAGTGGCTGGCGTCCATAACGGCGTTGTTAACGAACAGTTTATTGATTACTTGGGATAGCATATTTGTGTTGTGACCTGTGTGATGTTGGCATCTTTGAATGTTGATTGCAATAGGATCCGGATATTATAAGTTAGTACAACAAACAAAAGTTTGGGAAGCTCGTAGCAAGAGACCTAATACTTGAGGCATACAGTTGAGTAGATTATCGACTACTGAGACAATGTCATAAATTCCTCTCGAATAAGGCGGATACCTATGTAATAGGATAGACTTCCTATCCAACCGTATTCAGAATTGTCGTGAAAGACAATGTCTCGTAAGAGCTGGGCTTGGAAGGTTTCAAGTTGGATATTGGCTGCTTGGTGTCTTAGCAGTCTGACGGATCTAGCCGAGAAAAGCTTAGACACTTCAGATATGAATTTCTATACTTGGATTATGCAACTCTTCAGGCACAGCCAGTCCATATTTCCACTACAGCAATCTATCTCACAAGGAATTTGGCCATTCACGATACTCGCCCTGGGCAACATATAGAGCATTTACGATGGCTCTCGGCTCGGTGTGGGCACGCCTCAAAGGCAACGGTCAACCCAGCTTTGCCAGATCAACAGCATTAAGACTCTTTGGTTTCGCAACATGGATCCCAGTCATCGCAATGTTTAACCTGCACGTTGCAGAACTGACCTTTGTGGACGGAGCATCCATGTACCCGCTCATCAACGACGATAAAGATTCGACACTACGGCGGGACGTGATCCTCAATTGGAAGTGGTCACCTCAGGAGAATCTGGAGAGGGGCATGGTGGTGACATTACGGTAGGGATAAAACCTTTTCTTACAATTTTGAAAATAACCAATAGATGGTAAATTAACATACAAGTTACAAAAGGAGTCCTCTACATCCCGAGACAATCGCAGTCAAGCGCGTGGTGGCGCTGGAGAACGACGTGATCAAGACCAAGGCGCCTCATCCGCTACCAACGGTGCGAGTGCCGCAGGGCCACGTGTGGGTGGAGGGCGATGGACCGCCAGGGTCAAGTCTGGATAGCAACACGTATGGGCCAGTATCTAAGCAGCTGATCACGGGTCGAGTTACGCATATTGTGTTCCCTTTTCGCAAGTTTGGAGCGCTTCCGTGGCGGGAGCATCAACGGCCGTTGGTGGAGTAGGATTGTCATGAGAGATGTACGATGTTCATGTATTAAAGTGATGAGAGCGTATGAGATAGACCATTTCTTCCTTTGAATGGTAATCCATTCTATATACAGAATCAAATCTCAGTTATGATCTGACCAACGGAGACCTTGTCAGGTGAGTTAATACCAACTACAGATCCATGGATACCTAGAACATCTAAGGAAGCGATAAGTATAATATCATAAGTGCTCAAATGAAATACCCATTAGTTCGTTATGGCAAGATTCTGCTATTTATTTACTTTTAACAATAATATAAATTCTTCATCTTGAGTATATACTATTATCCAATACTGTATGGTGATGTTCCAACACACCCAGGTGGTTGATGAGAAGCGGGTAGAAGTGGCGTGGGGATTGAGTCTCCGAGATAAGATAAGAACATCGTCCCGCTCCCGCCTTGCAAGAAATTCTTTCAGCGGGTTACCTCTCATCGGGCACTGACGTAGCACGGCTGATGCTGCACTGTAAATCCCAGAGCGACCCCTGATCGACCACTAAGGAACCACTGAGCGAAGCCCACTAGAGCCGTAAGGTGATTAATTCGCGATTACCTTAACCCAGCAAAAGCCAAGGCCTCGTCAAAATTCTAACAAACCAAAAACGACGTCGCTCAGACTTTCTTATCTCTCTTTGCGACCCTGCGACCTTCGCCAGCTCCCCTCGAAGGAACATCGCGACAGAGCGATCCCTCTTAATTGTTATCTTCGTCTCTTTCTTGGGGCTCTCTTTCTTTTCCTTTTTTTGCTTCCGAAGTGTTCCGCCGCAGACCGTCACCGGCTTCATCATCATCCTCCGATCCGACTTACTCGATCTCGATTTCCTACCCCGGACATGACCTTGGGTCTTCAGCAACAAGGTTCTGACCTCGCCTTCGCCCAATCGACGACGACGAACGACGGATCGGCGACAGTCGCCAGCGAATTTGCGCCAGCTCCCGAGCATCGTCATGCTGCTTGGACGGGACGTCGTTCGGAAAATAGCAGAAGCAAGAGTGATCAGAATATGACCGGACAAGATGTTGAGGCCGAGGAGCGACCGCCGTATCTTCATGTACGTTACGACCACCATACTTCCACGATTTGCATCACGAAGTGTTTCCAGCCTGTTCCTGCCCCAAATGCGCTAACACGAGTTCCAAACGACAGGCCATGATCGCAGGTGGTATTGGAGGATCTACTGGTGACTTACTCATGCACTCACTCGATACCGTCAAGACAAGACAACAAGGCGATCCCCACGTTCCTTCGAAATACACATCTTTAGGAAAATCCTACTACACCATATGGAGACAAGAGGGTATAAGACGAGGTCTCTACGGCGGATGGATTCCTGCGCTAGGCGGTTCATTTCCTGGCACGGTTATGTTCTTTGGAACATATGAATGGAGCAAACGGTTCCTAATCGATCATGGTGTACAACAACATGTATCATACTTAGCAGGAGGTATGACAGTCCATTCAAGTCAGCCATTCTACAACTACTGACCAACTGGTACAGGTTTTCTTGGAGATCTTGCCGCATCTATTGTCTATGTTCCTTCAGAAGTTCTCAAGACACGACTTCAACTCCAAGGCCGTTACAACAACCCCCATTTCAGTTCGGGCTATAACTACCGCGGTACCGTCGACGCAGCTCGAACCATCGTGCGCGCAGAAGGCGCTTCTGCCTTGTTTTACGGCTACAGGGCTACTCTTTACCGTGATCTACCCTTCTCGGCCCTGCAGTTCATGTTCTGGGAGCAATTCACTACTTGGGCCCGCAAGTACAAGCAGAGCCGCGAAATCGGCTTCCCCCTTGAGCTTCTCACCGGCGCAGCAGCTGGTGGCCTTGCTGGCGTAATCACTTGCCCTCTCGACGTTGTCAAGACACGACTTCAGACACAGGTCAACACCCCTACAGAGCCCCGACTAGCCAAGGACCACCATGCCACTTCTCAGATCCGACATATATCCACCTCTTCCCCCAGCACACACCGACCGCGACCTGGCGCTATTCCTCTTGATACATCCTCTGTCTTCACCGGCCTGCGCATGATCTATCGCACAGAAGGCATTGCGGGATGGTTCCGCGGCGTTGGACCCCGTGGTGTCTGGACATTCATCCAAAGCGGCTGCATGCTGTTCCTGTACCAACGACTTCTTCGACAGCTCGAGATTTTAATACCCGAAGAGCGGAAAGAAATGTAGACATCTCCACACATACAACAACACACATAAACCTTGTTCTTACCCTTGTCATTACTTTACTTGCTACATGATTTTTAAAAACTTTATTCCCGCGCGGTCACAAAAAAGCACACTCCCCGCTTCACCCATCCTGTATAACGCATTAGAGAAGCGGACTTTATGAGATGAATTGCAATGGCCATATATGTACAGATAGAAAGAGACATTTGAGGCTGTGGGCGGCCGTCATTGTTGGGCGTTGGGATTAGAAGGAAATGACTGATCAAATATATCAGGACATGGATAGACATGAGAGCATGATGAATAGACGCTCTCGTTTGGCTTTGCAAAGACGACTCAAAAGCAGACCTGTTGCTTCTCATGGCTACTTGGTGAACTCATGTACCTACGGTGCGATGTACAGGTTTGCGAACTCGAATTCGAATACTATATAATGTAGAACTCGGGATATGAACAAAACGCCAGCGCTCAACACTTGGTGATAAATTCAGGGGTATAAGACAGGGCTTGTTCAAAGCAAACACAGCAGTAATTAGCAATAACAATATGAAACTCATAATTCCTTAATCTTTCCGTAGTCTTTGTCGTCGTTCAAATACCTTCCAAAACTAGGCATCCGGGTCACTCTCCTCCAAGCATGGCAGCTCCTCAAAATCACCAGCGCGGGTACGTAGCTCATCACGAGCAAGGCACACTGCGGTAGCAACGGTCAAGGCATTCCAAATTCCCTGTTGTTCGTCTTGAAAGTCGACTTGAACATGGAAACTGACGTACGCATCATCCCCTTTGGACGAGTCGGTTGTGAGGATGAGAACTGAAGTGTTGAGGATGAAAAGACCGTACACCACGGGTGGGTGACGTCGGTAAGTTTGCGTGGAAGGCGTTCGGGGTTCATCAGGTGAAGATGGAGATGGTGGGGAGCGTGGAAGGGACGGCTCTTTCGAGATTGTTGTGGTTTCGTGCAATTGTGTAGTCGAAATACTGGTGTCCTTAAGCCCAGGTTCAATCTTGACAACGATATTGTTACTTTCGGTCATGGAAGAAATCCTTTCAACGTGATGATGTGAGCCATGCCGACTTTTAGTAGGCGATGGCCATCCCCCAAGCGATGGTGACCCGTCTTCTGGTTCGACTTTGATTTTAGGGGATCGAAAGATGCTTGGCTTAATGACATCCCAGAACTGCGGATTCCTGTCCTCTCGGAGAAACTCGCGTTGGATTTTTGCAAGCGCTCTCATGCGATCTTGTATGTACTCTGTGATTTCATCTTCGGGCATGCTCGTATCGACAACTTCAGTCAAGATGTTGGGTACGATGCGGAGGTGCAGGTAGTCGCCGTCCTGCGATGCCCAGTTCACATACTTGTCGATCTCTCGCTTGATGAGCTGTGATACTTTGCTTCGAAGACCACTCTGTATGGTTGTCCTTGACTTTGCGGTGAGGTCCATGAGACGAGTAAGGGCCATCGTTGCTGTGTACAGTGAGTGTTATGTATGAACCTTGGTATTAGGATGAAACTTACCTCGAAAGCTTTTAGAATGGGCATAAATAATAGGAGGAAACTCGTCCGTAGTCTTGAAGACTACATCTGAGATAGGTACTCCCCGTAAATCGACATCCCATGTTGTAGGAAGCATAGGCAAATCTTGTCGCATGAATAGTATCTCGAAAAGGCGTTCTTCGGCGGGCGCCCAGCTACTGGCACCAGGGTATCGTTCCTTTTCTAGTTTCATTTCCTCTTCCATATTGTCAAAGTCAATACTCTCTTCGTCGTTTGATAAAAAGCTGAGTTGAGCATCGTGAAAAGAACTCGGGGATCTCGACATTATATGAGCGTCTTCATCGTCGTCGGCTCCATCGTATTGTGGAAGCCGAGTCGTCGAGTTCAAAGAACTCTTTGTATTGGTTTGTTCTTGCATGGTTGATGTTCTGATAGCATGAGTGCGCTTTGAACCGTCTTTGTTTAATTTATTTGGACTTGGATTTGTGTTGTGAGGGGGAAAGGAAGAAAGACTTCTTCTTCTTCTTTGTGTTGCTCAGAAGGAGTTATCGTTGCACTGCGAGTAACTGTTAAACAACCGACTTGGAGCAATGTCGCTTGTTCCCAGCCCGACGATTTGGCTCGAGTGTTTTTCTTTTGAACAGGTTTACTTGCTCAGGTTGTGTTATAACTTTCTTTTATTAATATTAATATAGTTTTATCAAACTCTGTTCTGAACATTGGCTGATGAATAGAAATGATATTGGCCTTCACTTGTACTGTTATGCGGGGCGTGGACGTATCACATTTCTTGCTCTCTCACCCCTCTCGGAAGTTCACTTTCGCCGTTGAGGCCAATCAGATGCCACTGATCGAAATTCTTCACATCCCAAATCAACCGCCGCGATAACTTTCAAGGACATATCGACGACCATGGCCGAGGTAGCGAAGACAGTAGCTCGCCAATTGCCCGGCTTCAAGCTGGGACAGAAGCAGGTTTTTCTGTGAGTGTCTCCTTGTCCATATAATCGCTGCCAATCTCTAACACACTCCTCCTAGGCCCAACCATGTAATCACCTTTCTTCGAAAAGAGCATCTCCCACCAAACGAGGCCACCTTCCAAGTCCCTCTACGATTCACAAAATTCGATCTTCGAGATTATCTCTGGAATCTATACGATGTCGAGGTCACAAAGGTCCGATCTTATGTCAAGCAGCAGCCCTTGACCCAACGCAACTCGCACTCGCGCTCGTGGTACCGCCCGAAGCCCCTCAAAGTTATGACCGTCGAACTGGCAAAGCCTTTCCAATGGCCCGAGCTTCCCGAGGATACTTCACCATGGAGCAACCAGCTGTGGAAGATGCGTGAGGAGATGTTGGAGAAGCGAAATGACCAGCACATTCAGCAACAGCGATTTAAGATTCCCCTCAAGAGCAAGGAGCCCATGTCCAAGGAGAGAAAGGAGCTATCCGATTTGGCAAAGAAGCTAGTGTCAGGAGAGGAGAAATGGACCAACGATGTTAATCTGGATCCTAAATGGGAGAAGATTCTGGGCAATGAGGAAAAGGCTAAGAAGGTTACGACCGAGGAGGCATAGACGAATGACGGACAAAGGCAAATCACGACCTGAGGATGCAGGACACTGCTAATGAAAGAGACGGCAAGTCTATGAGGACCTATGGATGGGAGTCCTCTGTATGATACGCTGGCATTATAACTGTACATTATTGTAACTAGTCTTGGATGGGCAATGCATGCTGGCGGGTTAAGACTATGAGCGCAAATATAGACGCTGAAAACTCGTACTTCTTTTGGCACTATTCTATGTCACTCCAATTCTCGGGCTGCTGAAAGCGCAAGACCTCGTCTCCCCAACTCCACCAGCCAGCAGTCAAGTTACGAGCAAAGATCTCAAGCCCAAGACATTCCTTTCCGAGAACATCTTGAAACAAACCTCGGAGATTAGGCTTGCGGGAATGAATATCGGGGACTGCTACAATGACTTTGGGCTTGAGACCATCTGGTTTCTTGTCACCGATGCGTTTCGCTATGATGAGCTTTTCCCATGGCTTCCTCCATGTAGACTCAATATCATAGAGTGGCTCACCTGATGCAGTGACCTTGAGCCACGTCCACTCGGTCACAAGCTCAAGACCCCAAGCAGCAAACAACCCTGTTGGGGAGTTCAAAAAGTCTTGGATGCTGTGTTTGTTAGTGATCCAGACGGCGACGAGTGCGTCGGGTGCAAGATGAGAAGCCATAGGAATTTGTAGCAAGAGATTGCTCATCTCATTGAGATTAGAAACAGTGGTATATTTGTCTTTCTTCCTCCTCGCAGATCGGTTCGGCCATGGAGGATCTAACATGACAAGATCAAACTTAGGAGCTGACATGTGAAAGGAATCACGCAGAGCCTCAATGGAACCATGCAGATGTTCGGCCTTGTCTGGAAGCAACGGCGGTAGAGCGGATATCGGCGGTGGTGGCTGCGGCTGAATAAGACGATCTCGATGGAAGGGACCGGAATATGAGTATGAGTTGGCGAGTTCCTGTAGGGCGCTGCTGACTGTTGCAGTGGTCATGAGCTCAGCTAACTGTGCAGCAGGTGACGCGAATGCCGAATGATCGTCTCCTCCATGCCGGGGCTCCGGGGTCGGAAACGGCGTTGCGGGGGGCTCTGCGGAGACGATGCGGCGCCTGGGGATCTGAGACGGAAGAACCTGGCTCTCTTCCAGGGAAGTGGGTATATCAAGAACAATAATACTCTTGTCTTGGCTCTCAAAGAGAACAGACGATGGCCGGTGGCTGTCCATAACACCCAACATCCGATTCCCGGATGACAATTCTTCCCACCTGCTGTATCCCGCGGTTGAAGGAACGAAATTCGCGGCGAGAGTCGGTAAGCCTCGGCTCGGTTATTGATCACCGGCACTGTTAAGCCTTAAATTGCCTTGCGCGCATGAATCTGCTGAGACTCACTGTTCCCGTGGATTATCAGCGCATTCACCCACTGAAGTGACAAGTCTTGAACCCCTTGGTGGGCTAACTTTGTTTTTTCCCGTAGGGGTTCTCTGGGGAATGGTTCCCGGCTCCAGGGCTGCGTGACCACCTGCCACTCCCAACTTGTGGGGAGCCTGCACTTGGCCACTGAGCATCGGCTTAATGACGTTCAAGCCGCCGGATA
This sequence comes from Fusarium torulosum, assembly GCA_900312805.1. Taxonomy (NCBI): domain Eukaryota; kingdom Fungi; phylum Ascomycota; class Sordariomycetes; order Hypocreales; family Nectriaceae; genus Fusarium; species Fusarium torulosum. The sequence continues at coordinate 31,545 of ONZP01000353.1, forward strand.
TCTCCAAAATCCTCCCGTCCTTGTTACCCCCCGCAAAACCTGTTCTTACCAACTCTTGAATACTACACAGTACATTCAGACCTTGGATTATCAGTCGCGTTGGCTTCGAATACCGATCTTCACTTGAACCTGCCACGGAATGTCGCGTCCGTAGGCCCCGAACCCGTCCATCAAAGTCAGCCACGTGCTGCTCGTCCTGAGAATATGTCCACAGCCGACGCCACTCACTTGGAGCATGCTTCCATGACCGAGGTTGCGCGCAATAGCAACATACAAGACCATGTCTCTTCACAGGCCCTCCGCAGGTCGCATACGGAGCCTACTGAAGGTCCCATGGATACGGATGCTGTAGCGCCAAAGGCACAAATGAACAGCTTCGAATATATCTGGAAATCTGGAGTGGCGGGCGGTTTAGCCGGTTGCGCTGTGAGTGCTACATTTGACAGTGACGGAACTCTGCACAACGTTCTGACTATTGGGATTAGGGCAAGACAGTCGTTGCGCCGCTAGATCGAGTGAAGATCCTCTTCCAGGCCAGCAACCCTCGATTTGCGAAATATACAGGATCATGGGTTGGCGTCGCAAGTGCCATGAAGGACATCCACCGATACGAAGGTCTTATGGGACTCTACCGCGGACACTCTGCGACTCTCCTCCGAATCTTCCCCTACGCCGGCATCAAATTCCTCGCCTACGAACAAATCCGAGCCGTCATTATTCCCGATAGAGCGCATGAGACACCAATGAGAAGATTGCTCAGTGGAAGTTTAGCAGGCGTAACATCGGTCTTCTTCACATATCCTCTGGAAGTCATCCGAGTACGACTAGCTTTCGAAACTAAGCGCGATGGTCATTCTTCCTTATCATCAATATGCCGTCAAATCTACAATGAGCAGCCTGTCCAGAAAACAGTGGCAACTCGGTTACCGAATGCCCCTGCGCCTGTATCAGCGGCAGCAGAAGCAACCGCGGCGACAGTTGGGGCTATCGCTCCTCAATCAGGATTTATTAACTTCTACCGAGGTTTCGCTCCGACAGTCATGGGAATGCTCCCCTACGCCGGCATGTCTTTCTTAACCCACGACACTGTTGGTGATATCCTACGATCGCCATCCATTGCGAAGCATACGACACTACCGAAAAAGGCTAACCACCCTGAAGGAAAGCCAGCGGCTTTGCGGTCATGGGCAGAGCTTACTGCTGGTGGTATTGCAGGTCTGATCTCTCAAACGGTATCATATCCTCTTGAAGTGATTCGACGACGAATGCAAGTTGGTGGTGCCGTAGGAGACGGTCGTCGACTTCGAATAGGCGAGACTGCCGGTATGATCCTTAGGGAGAGAGGCTTCCCTGGTTTCTTTGTCGGTCTTACTATTGGGTACGTAAAGGTGTTTCCCATGGCTGCGGTCGCGTTCTACACATACGAGCGCATGAAGCTTGTCTTTGGCATATAGATATTTTTGAGCATTACGAACCCTTTGGATGTTCGGCTTGACTGGCGTTAGCGGAGTCCTTGTACGGAATAGCAGCGGAATTATGTATAACTTTTGGAATAGGTCTTGGGCGAAGTCGGATAGAGGCATACGGTTAGGTGTACATATAGCAAGAGTACAGTACAATATGTACATACCGTCGGTTGTCCACAAGGTTTTCTCACTTGAAGATCAATCTATTCCCATTCAATATCCGGGTTATCAGCACCATCTCATTTTCAAAAAAAAACGCCATGAAGCCTTTGCCACGCGCTATACTAAGACAATATGGCGGACTCCGAGTCATCCACGGAGTAATTCGCCCACGCTCGAATGAGAATCCCCTTCCTCTCAGACTCTTACTGCATCAGGAAACCCGATGCCTGAGTTGGGTATTACTCAGCCTGCTACGGAATCATCAGAGTTTCGGGGCCTAGCGTCATAACCAAAGGCGAAAAGGCGATGTGCACGAAATAGTTCAGCGCCGTTTGATGATGTCGCACGTGCCAGGCTTCCATGAAGTTTCCCATGTCATCCCCTGAGATGTGTGCGATCGGGGAAAGGATGGGGGGTGAACCTTGAAGCATGTCCGTGGCGTCGAACTGCATGTGGTAGGCTGAAATAGGACTACTGTTACAATAGACTTCTGTAACATCGGGTTAGCAGATGGAAAGTATACGGTACTTGAAGATGAGTTGAGCATCGGGTTTTTATGTAAGTTGCCCGTTGCCGATGGCTAACTTTGGTGTTTCGTGGTTTCGAAGCTCCCCCGTCTCAAGCTTAAGAGACCAGGGTCGATTACGAGGAGTTAGTATGGTGGACTGTGTGACAGTAAATTTAAGTATGATAATGCGTATTGATAGATTAACCCCTAGTAGTTTATGCAGTTTGAGTTTTAATCCAAATTCGATGAAGCATGCGTCGCTCTCACGTCAGTATATCGTGATAGCTATGGAGATGTTAGTGACCCGGGTTTATAACACATACACAGTTGGCCAACCTAGAACGATATATTACAGTAACTAAACAGCATAAGGATTCTAAGCTCCATTGGTAACCATATCCACTGGACGAAAATGAGAAATGCTTCCTGAATATAAGGTAAAGCATGATATTGCTTGAAAGCAAACTACCCTATACTCTTTGACCAGCAGAACGCAACATATGACGACTACAACACAACAACACAACGTCATTAGCACCATCAAGAAGTACAAACGCGAGTTTCAAGAAACTGAGATGTGGTGGTGCCAAGTCGAAATATGTAATCGTGACACAAGCAGTCACTGGGAGGACCTGTCAGTTGAAGTCATAGTTGAAGATGAGTGCTTAGGACTCTAATTGGCTGCATGAGCATGTGACCAATGACAATGCAGTATGCTCAAAGCTAAGGTAGACCGCAGGTGAGCTTGCCAAAAATCCAAGCCTTAGCCTCAGCCTCAGCCTTTTCATCTTCACTTGAACAAAGCTCCACCACCAAACAAACACGCCAGATACACGAACCTTGAACCACTTGGAATACGTTGCTTTCAATTGGCTTTCCTTGATCAGCATATAAAGCGCATATAGCTCCCTCAGATTGCGATACTCGTTTCAGCGCGACCACCTTTATCATGGCGTCCGCCGCCGACCTTGACGGCCTCGTCCTCCTTCGCCAATCCATCTCCTCCAACGCGCCTTTCATCCCCAGCGCATCAGCTGACGCCTCCGCGACCGAAGTCCCTCTCTCTCAAGCCACGCATCTGCGATTCCCCAACCAAGATGTCGCTGTCCCAATCGACAACCCGACGCGCTTCGTGTCGCATGACAAGCCCGTCGACCTGCGCAGCATCTACTTTGCATGGCTGAATCGCGAAGTTGCTATCCCTGAATACAATGCTTCGGCTACAAAGCTCAACGATGAGCTGGCTGCTGCTGGTGGCTCAGGCAAGGTCCAAAACTTGGGTTTCATCGAGCGTTTGGATTTGATTACCTGGCTTGAGGGTGCCAGCGAGGAGAGCGAGTATATTAAGCCCCTTGCTAGTGACAAAGATGCTGCGACTGCTGGCGCGGCGACAACGAAAACCACTGGTGCTGTATCTTCAGCTACTCAGGCACGATCAGGTCGTGGTACGATGGACCCGCGTTTGGTGGGCATTTACAATGGCGAACGACGGATGGGCGATCGCAACACGGTCCTAAGGGGCAACAAGCCTACAGTATGTATCTTTGCCTCAACAAGTTTCTAAACGTCATCTAACATAACCAGGACTTTTCACACGTTCGCAAACTTGCCGCGCCATTCATTCAGAAGAAATCTCAATCTAGCTCTTCTAGCATTCCTAATAATCCTTCACTCGCACTCAACCAGAAGGCTCCCACACGGCGACCGGATCCTATCATTCTCCTATCTCCCTCGGCATCTTCTTTGCTTCGTCTATCGAATGCGCGATCGTTCCTTGAGGACGGCAAGTTCGTGCCTACCGATGCGGGTGGTACCTCAGCCACCATGCTCCATGTGCAGCGCACCATCCCCTCCATCGACCCTAACCGGCCGATGCGTTTCATTCTGGTCGAAGGTTCTGAAGCCTTCAAGCCCGAATACTGGAACCGAATTGTGGCAGTTCTCACCACAGGCCAGACCTGGCAGTTCAAGAACTACAAGTGGAGTGACCCCAATGAGCTCTTTAAGCATACGCTGGGCGTCTACGTCGGCTGGCGAGGTGAATCGGCTCCGGATAACATCCGCAGCTGGGGTCACCGAGTTCTCTCCACTGGCATTGATCGATGGCGTGGAGAGGGCCATGATGCCTCGCGCTTCCGTGATAAGGAGATTGTTGAACAAATTTGGCGAGCTATTGAGGAAAACATGAGATACAGGGGTTGGAGAAAGGACAGGGCTCCTTCATCGATCTAATCTAAAGACCTATAAAACATCCAAGCGAAGTAGAACTGGAATTCGACGCTTGCGCGCGTTGGATTGCTTCACCACTGGGGGCTATCATGGAAAGGGAGGGGAAGAACTTGCATTTCCCCGCGTGTGCTAAACGTCCTTGTAAAGGGGCGAGGCTCGGGGGATTAAAAGCGATGGCGTTTGAACGGTTTCTTGCCATGAAGGCATATTTATCTAGTCTGGTTGTACCATGTGGCGAGAGGCATAGAGCACTTCAGCACCTAGGTTAATTGATATTTCGTATTTGCAAAGGGCGTCGGTCTAGCAGCAAGCACCCAGTAATTAGGTGCTCTCGTTCATAGTCAGATCTTTCACCGGCTGGCGTCGACGGCATATAGATATCGTCCCGATGTCCTGGGATATGGCGAACTCGAAGCCTATTAGAGCATGGCCAAGGACATCCGAGAAACAAGACGGGATCTCTCAAGCATCGAACACGAGTCTCATATGGTTTGTATCCGACTGGATAGCTACATCTCAAACTACACCATCGCAACTCGGACCTGTACGCACATGCATCCGGAGCTTCTCATAGCTCACCGACATGGAGCTCTGCAGCAAACAAAGCAATATATCTCGAGACCAGCAGCTATAGCCCAGCTGTAGCACGGACATACCCACGAGACGGGACGGCTGCGGAAACTGGGTACGCCCGCAAACCACCATGTTAGAGTTGAATGCCAGTGACAGGCCTGTGTCGGTATGCAGCGCAAAGTTGCCTTTTCCCTTGGATCTGCACTGCACACGCCTTGACTATCTTCTTGGCTCTACGGATATCTTAATGTCAATCTCGATCAGAGCGAGCTTGGAGGCAACCTTGATGCAACTTCCTTGAGCTGATTGAATCCCCCCCACACATGGGCTTGCTGAGTGCTGACGAGTCTGGGGATACCGACAGACGGACACGAGTCAGTCACTTTTGTCATGCCCTAGACATTCCCAGGCCAGACACAATCTACTAATGAGGGATCGTCACGAATTGTGCAGGTTTGTTCGAACTATGTATCAGAAGGTCAGACTAGCACAACCCATCGACAAATGAACTTGGTTCCAGCCTTGGCACTTCTTCCCGCCGCTGGTGGCCGGTTGTTGTGATCCCGGCACACAGTAGGCTAGAGCATTCTTAAGACGAGGAAGAGAGCATCATACTTCAGCCCAAAGTCGGTCTGAGAGCCCAAGGCCTCGCCGAAGATACATAATTTCATTTCCTTTTGGTAAAATAGAGAGGTCTAGAACACGGATATAGCTCCGCTTCGTGCTTGTCTGTGTTCTCTCTGTATATCCGCAATGTAGCATTATCGAATGTCGAGAAGGATATGCTCCATGATTCAGAGAGCCGGCGCCAAAGCTATGTCCACTTGGTGGCCGACGGCTCTAAGTGAGTGGAAATCGCACGATGGATTCCCGCAGTGGGTGGGTTTAGTGAAGGCGAGCACGGAATTCAGCCGAAGGGAAATAGGGGGAGCTAGGAACTACAGTTAATTGGTGTTGAATATGTTGACACGGTGGCTGAAGTACACCAAATCTTTGAACTCTTAACACAAATAAGCCTATCCACATACACGGATTTGATCATCAACTTCCCAGGCATAATACAACCAATATACCCAGGAAAACCAGACCCGAACTCTTGTTCCCGTCGGCAAGATCGCCCGCTAAGAGAGTATTCCAGTCCAGAGCTAATTTTCAGGTCTCAGACTTCAAGGCCATATCCCGGCGTAACCGTGCTGTAGGAGTAGATAGCTCACCGACTAGAAGCCCCCGTCTCGAGAGCCTGACCTTGCTCGACTCTCGAACGCGGCGGAGGATGGGTTCATATTGGACCATAATATAGTTACACTTATACTGGATCCCGGGGTTCGCCGTGTGAAACCCTGGAATCGTTGCCGATATGAAGGGGTCCAAGATAATGCCGATTTTTTTCGTCGGCCTCAAGTGCCGTCGGACCTCATTTCAAGGGCACAAGTTTCGGTAATTATCAGTCGGTTAGCTGGCGATCGTGCAATAACGTTATCTTTGTTGGCGTGCCAAGATATTAATTACTGCTGTAGGGCTGTGTGCTGAATGTATACGTAGGCATAGTTTGTACCGTGTACAAGAGCACGCGACCATAGAGAAAAGATTGCAATTGTTCGGTTACTGCATGCTCAGATACCTCGGGAGTTTCGAGTCAGAGCTTCCAAATTAGACTGCCGGGAGTTACTGTTGACTTGTGTCTGATGCTTGAGGAGATGTTTTGCAGAAATTTTGTGGACATCGCCCATCCCGGAATGGCTAGTCGGATCTGCTCCGTGATCGTCTGCCTCGTGGATGTTACTGTTACTGGTAGGCACATGGCAAAACACATGGCTATGTACATTGTACCTCTCGCGTGGCAAGCAGTGTGTCAGCATGTCAGCATGAACAGGGGAAGGGGGATCGAATCAGAGATACGAAACCCTGCAGATTTGCAATTGTCCAACAAATGTCTTCAAGTACAAGGACAGACAGACAGACAGATAGACAGATACTGGTGCAACATTCCAACGAAACATTATCCATGACACACGAGTTTCGCGACTCGACTAGAGAGAGGGTCAAGTGTGCTTTGTTTACGATTCCGCCTACTCCGAGACCTTACAAATAATGCGCTCTCCAAGCTTTGATTGAGTACTTATAGTGAACTTCCATGATAACGAAACCCGCATCAACATCCTGATACATCATCACCTCGAGGCTCGAGCTCAGCTCCAAGCTGAAAGGCGCTAAAAATTACCTTTACCGAAGCTTTGGACTCGAATTAATCAACAAGCAACAGGGATTGCTAGCTGTTGGTTTGATATAACGTCAAGTCGACACTACCCAACACTGTATGCACGTCTGCCACATGGCATTTATTAAACGACCAATCATGTAAATCAAAACGGTAAAACATACTTGTCCGGTAAGGCCAACCAACTAGAATGCAGTCTGAGAAACTACAGAGCTGTGGTGGACCGTGGCGTAGCACATTGCGATTCGGCCTAGGAGTATTCTCGGAAAGGTAGCAAGGGCCTGGAGGCAGGAGAAAAGAAGAAAAAGAAGAAGAAAAAAATTGAAAGAAAAAAGAGAGCCGTGCCTTTAGCTAGTTAGTGACGTCCTGATCGAGCCGCGACTAGTATAGTGTTAATATAGCTTGGTGAGATAGAGTCTCGTTTGAACTGCCGTGACAAGTCCCTGGGATTGTTGGGCTGAATTGAGGCCTGGAACGTGATTATGATACGTGCGTAGCATTGGAAAGACAGGAAAAGGAAAAGAAAGAGAGAAAAAAAAGAGCTACATAAGCGACTCCACTGGTCAATATCGCACGCGTGGCTTTGTGTAAACCCACGTGGCGGACCCCGCAAGTGCGAGGACGAGGTAAGCTGTGAGATGTTGGGTCGTGACAGTGATGCTACTAATCTCACACCCTCCATAGATTTTTGCTTTATGTCTCTCTTTGTTGATGCAGCCATTTGACTGCGTTCGTAAGATCAATCACTTCTCGGCCGGGATCTGCATGTCGTCAATACCGCCACTTAACCACTTCGGCATCGATGTTGAACTTACACAATGCAGATCGCTGACAAACCCGTTTGCGGTGAAGATTAGGGACAACCCTTGGATTAACCAGACAGTTGCCAGGGGTTCTGATATCCCTGCTGAGCGCTATTCAAAGAAAATGCGGATAGCTTACCAGAAATCAGATCATGTATCCGTACTCCGTATAAAATGTCTACGTGTATCAGAGCGGAGTTGACCCCGGTTCGTCGTCGCATACGGAGTAGAAAAAGGACAGCCTTTCGAAGCGAAGGAGGGGCTGGTCGCTAGCCCGTCGAATACTAGCTGCTGTATGGCAGTTTTACGTGCAGCGGATTTCTGTTCCTTGGATCCTTGCACCGCAGGACAAGCTCTATCATGGAGCCACGTGGGAATATCGACATGGTTGAGAATGTGACCAGTCACACTTCGTAGCTGACCATACCTAAACAACACGGAGCCTCCAGTTTATACCCGCCCAGCTCACCAATGAGCCAAATTTGAGTGATTGTGGAGGTCTTCGGCGCAAGGCTCATAACTATGTGCTCTGGTGTTTGTGCTGGGTGGGATTGGATAGTGTTCTCAGTCTTCTGCTGCGTTGCGGTGTAAGGATGAACTAGTCGTGAGGATGCTCTTCTGCCAGACCACCCTCCAAATCCGACTATTCCCATATGACAGCTCCTTTTGGCTTGACAGGAGAAGCTGTTGCTTGTGCTTGCTTGTTGTTTATGTTCCGCAACACTTGCGCCGTTTCGTGCTGTATGAGAAATATCCGAAACATATTTTGCGTAACAACGTGTTGCCTGCTTATTTGTGTGATAAGACTGTCATATGCCCTGTATGCGGGCAGCGTCATAGCACTTATTGATTGTTGTTGGGATGTTAACTTGGCAGACGACGATCCAAACGGTAGTGCAGCCTCAACTTCAACCGGTAACATCTGCCATCTGGCATCTCACCTGCCACTGGTGTGCGGAGGATTAAGACCATGCAACTCTGGGACTTGAGAGACAGGGTCGGTTAACCATAACCGTCCCATTAGTCAGTAGTCAACGCCCCCATGTTGGATTTGGAAGTCTTGGTGACATATTCTTGGAGTTAGTGCTGGAGTAAGCGTCACGAGCATGTGGCGGAAAGTATCAAATATAAGGTACTAAGTTACGGTAGGCGATACCACTTCTGTATGATAAGGCAGCAGGGCAGGTGCGGGTGGGCAGTTATCATCAGAAGTGTGATCGGAAGCTGTTGCCGTGATTTGATTGCTGGTGTTGTGCCGTTCCTTCTCTCCCAACGCCGCTGGTAACTTTGCTCCTGCCATGTACGATGCGGGGTCTACACTTCCTTGTCGACCACAACCCCTACCAACCTGCCAACCCAGAACCCCTACTGAAACTTAGGCCTTACTTCTACTTCCTTCACCTCCATCCTCCGCCCTATCAATTCTCCATACTTGTCCAAGCTTTGCCACCAGGGAGTCGAAATCAGCTGATTCTACGGCAAGGCCACCGAAACACTCCTGTCCACAGTCTGACTTGCTTGGTTACTGAACGGGACTTTGAGTCGGTTGGGATTGCTCAGCCAGTCAGGACGTCCAGACCCTGACCCCTGGTACGGAAAGAATTCTAGAAACCTTCTAGAAAGTGAGCACAGAGCAGAAGAAGTTGCAACGGTGCGAATCACAATCTCGCTTGAGCACCGCCAGAGGCTGGCGCTGGGCCAGTGAGCCGAGCATGACGTGAGCACAAAGCCGGAGATGATTTATATACGTATTACTGACAGACAGGCTCTAAAGACCTAGAGATGCTCCTTGTGAGATGCGGCTGGCACATCTGCCCGTTGAACCACCAGCATTAGACTAGTGCTTGGGGTAATCTGGAGCGACAGGTCGAAGGCTGATGAATGCTACGTACACCGCACAGTGGTGATCCTCATGGCAACTTCTGGCCCTATGGCCCACGCCAGTAGATGGCGGACTAGTGAGCATTGGCAGCGCTCTAATAATCAATCTCCGGCGTACCAACCACTACGCAAGCCAGAACGAGGTCAGAGCGATCTATGGCGTCCGTTAGCCACGATTTGCGACCATGGACCTTTGAACTTAGCCCAAAACTGCTGAATTTACGAGCGTACCAAATGCTGAACCCGTGAGGCGCAAACTGCAGATTCCCGAGAGTGTGAGAAGCGGGCCGACCTCTTGCATAACTCGGCGGTCTCGTCAAAACAGTGCAAACAAGCAAGCAATCATTGTGTTAGTCATGAGATACTTGCAGGCCATGTTCATGCGTTAAGACCAACTTGGCTTTTCGTCCATCCGGACATCTCCAGCTGTTTCAAATATTGTGTTTCAGCGGCACCTCTACCTAATTCCAAGCGGGACAGACAAGCATCAGCATCACACACTCAAAACCTACGGGAGACACAAGGCCCTGTCACTCACTCCCAAGATGCCATGGGGATTGGCCCCAGGGGCGCAACCCGAAGTACGACCCTAGGTCCCTAGGTTCCTACGTACCAGTGCAGCAGTGAGCCAGCGAGTGGACCACAATCAAGTTTTTTGAGGATTTGCAACATCTTCACCAAGATGGAAGGACTGTAGCATTGCTTCGGCTGCGTGCTCCGATACAACCTAGGCAATTTGGAAGCAGCCACGAAGATACCGCGTGGGGCTGAGTAAGGGGCAACCACATTCAGCCGCGGCATGTTTACAATGCACAGGAACTTGGGCGCTTTGATCGCATGGCAGCAACGTGACGCGGTGGCAGGAGGCACTGAGCATGGCTACAGGGGAGGGTGGGTCGGATCCCTGGAGCCACGCGCACTCAAGGGGGAGGTTGAGAACTGAGTGACTGTGGAAACGTGAGACAGACAATGGATGCACACGCCCGCGGCTCAGCAGCCACTCGCTGGTTTACCACCATGTGAAAGAAGATTGTCCAGCGGCCCAAATGGAATGAACATTAATAGCAGCGAAGACATGGACAGCACAGCAGCCCACCCTTTGACTAAGTGTTTGCTGACTTGTAGACCGCAACAGGGCAGATAACCGCCGTAGAGCAACCCCGGTTAGGTGTGATGTTCGGGGGGCTGACGTCCCTGTTCATGCTATCATGCACCAGTCCGGCTCTGGTTCTCATCAACGTACAGTAAACCTGTAGACAGGCTGCATGTAGCACAAGCCTGCCTTGCCAAAGGCGCGGGGGGATATTTCGCTCCTGCGAGCATTCCTCTGGGGCCTCTGTTAGAGTGCCGTGTCACCCATACAATGATTTGGGATTGGCCAAGGTCTTTGGCGCTGGCAATGCGATGCTTTCACTCGATGCGATTTGCAACGAGGCGTCGACCCAGGCGACACTTGCCTCTCATGGTTGCACAAGACACTCTCGTGGCGGGCAAGCCATCGGCTAAATCTTCACAGATTTTGAAGCATGGGAGCCGTATTCCAGAAGAGTTTATACACGCATGATGTGACAAAAAAAAAGAAAACGGAGATATAAGCATGAGTTGAGTCGTGCATTGCCTCCAGACCAGTTTTACTGTCACTCAGTCGTGTGGAGGTGCTGCAGGCGCTGCAGTTTACAGACCGCTCACGGAGTACAGATCAGCAAAACAATGATGCAGACATTCTGCGAAGCTCCAACAGTCGGATGGTTTCAGCCTGTGAACCGTCAACAAAACCCGATGCCCTAACGCGTTACGTACGGCGCTTTAGTGCGTGTATGTAGCCCAAATGCGACTATACTGCAGTGCATATGAGCTATAAGGGCCCCAGCGTCAATACCGACTGACATGCAAGTTGCTGGAAGCGGGTGGTTGATGTTATGCTGTACAGTTGTGCGTCCGTCAGTGGGTGTGTTCAGTGACAATTCGAGCGTGTTATTACTGCTGCTACAATATCGATAATGCTTACAATTTATCGCTTCGAGGTACAACATGAAACATAAAGAACCATGCGTTTTGAGTGAACCAGACCGGTGGTCAGGATGATATAGCCCGTCACCATCACAAATCTTCATCCTATCGACTATGAGCAGATTGCTGTCGTGTTTGGCTGGACTCTCTTCATACCTTTGATTGGCCTCAACGCCCCTATGATCCCTATCATGACCAAACTCTTGGGTTTACCCCCATCTTCCTGATACATATCCGTAGCCTTTCATATTACATTACGGATATAGCTAGGTCTATTTTCTTTTGTCCCCATGTTTCAGTCGGAGCCGAAGGGAAACTGGCTGTATCAAAGGTACGGTACCTGGGGTATCTATGGCGCTACTCAGCCCAAACTACTCTTCGCCGGGAGGTTGTTAAGAGCCTCCTTCGCCTTGCCGCCAGAACCAAGCATGAGCTTTGAAAGTCAGTTGGTTGATCGCAGCGAGGGAGCTGTAGTTAATTGGTGTTGATGGTGAACACTATAGTGCACTACGGGAGCTATGTTATGGTGATGTGAAGAACAACCAACCCAATGGATCCTACAAGATGATAGGACAAGCTAACGACAGGTCATCACTGAACCGACTTGAGCGCGAAGATGCGCTGAAGCCAAAGACAAAGACTAGGGGGCTGTTGTTGAAGTGCCATGACTGTCTGTTGAAAAGAAGTTCAAGCCCCCCTGGTCGTGAGAAGCGGGCTGCTACAGTACGATAGCATGAAGGATGAAGGGAATAGAAACCGAACCCAATTAGACAACCCTAGGGTTTTTTTCTTTTCTTTTTTCATTCTTTGTATGGAGTATGGAGTTCTTTCTCCTCTTCTTTTTTTTTTTTGGT
>ONZP01000355.1:0-49916 GCA_900312805.1 Fusarium torulosum
TCCCACTACTACTAGATTCTAAAGAAAGGTATAAAGCTTAGTACTTAAGGCCGATCTATATGGCCTCTATTGTCGATATTAGAATGGATGAGATTATTCCTTCTAAGTGGATTACTATTTACGCTAATAATAAGCTAATAAGAATACTCATATATACTTACTTTCTTTATAAATATAATTGGTTTACTTTTTTTTATAAGGATTACTTCTTAGATAATATACTGGCTGGATCTAATACCTTTTATTCTCCACTTCTTGTTAATGCTATCCTAGCGGTCGGATATATAAGTCGTCAAATATCTCATGGGATTATACAGATTCCATCGTTTCTTTGGAAATCTCGACTTATTGGTGTCTTTAATAGCACTACCAAAATTACCTTTTAAGACCAGCAGAGTTCTAGAACCCAGATAGCCTTGGTTATAAATTTCTTACTGAGGCGAAAAGGCTATAGGCAGTCGAAGAATCCCATAAGAGAAGCCTAACCACTCTATAAGCCGCTCTCATTATCAATACGATCGTCAATATATTCGGTATAGATAAGCTAGCATCAGTATATCTAGTCCAAGAAATCGATGTTTCTTATGACCTAGGGCTGTTCGAGCTAACAATATACCTAAAGCATAAGAAGTTATGCCACTCTTATAATATTACGGCCTGGTCACTCTTTCATTAGCAGTGGTATAGAATATGAACCCTAGCATTATAAATATAGTATTTCCAGTTCGCTAATAGAATGAAGTATATTAAGTCTCTAATTCCAAATAGCTCCCTTATTATATACTCCGCCCTATAGTCTATTATCGGATCCTAACCTCAATCCCGACTGATATAGTAAAATCTGGCTAAAGTACCCCTTAAGTTCGGTATTAATACTAATATGGTATTATTATACTTTTAAGGCCAGGATGGAATTTAGCCTCATTCTTAACGTAGCTATACTTCAGGCTTTTACAAATAAAAGCGATAATCCAATAGTTTAAAGCGGGGCAGGAAGAATTATTAAGATAATAGAGAAGCTTGAAGCCTAATACCGCACATTGCCTAACCCTTTGTTGCCGTTAAATATCGTCTTCTTATCGCAGCTGAAGTTACAGTAAGTAGCTCATCCGTCTTATAAAACAGGGGGGTAGGGGTAGATAGTTGATATACCCCCGTTCTGCTGAGAATAAATCATACTAATATGAACCAAAGTCTCCATTACTGCTATATCCTCATCTAACTGTACGAAATCCTAACATTACATAAAAGCAACAACTTATAACCACTTCTATTTGATCAAGATGCTCTCCAGAAATCTCTTACCCACTACAGAGTCTCCTTTAAGACTATTCTGCATATCCACTATCTCCGCCATAGCTTTGAATATGGCAATATAATGCTGACCCAGTTTCTTACTATGCTTGCTTTCCTAGCTCTCAATAAGCTCGATTCCTCCCAGTTAGAAGCATCTAATATGGATGCGGGGGATATAGATACTAGAGCCGCCAAGGCCACATTACTTATTGCGCAGAAAGGCCTCAGCGATTAGGGGAAGGGTTATTACTTACCGAAAGTCGTACTTCAAGACGTCCTCGATCGCATGACGCCGACCGACTCCAACGTACTACAGAGTTACATAACCATTCAGCGAGAAGGACAGGAGGTAGCTAAAGAGCGCAAGCTACGTATGGAGAGCCATTATCCTCCAGATATCATACATATAGCAAACAATCCGGACCGGAAGCATCATGATAATTGGATACGACGGTGTGCGAAATTAACTATAGGTGAGAAATCTGGTAGTTCAATTTTGGGCATGATATTCGGGTACAATGGTGGACGAAGCTAGTTAGGAGAAGAAGAAAGAAAATGTATTAACTCATCACTACTTATAACTGGATAAGGTGGTTGTTTTAGGAGAAAAATAACCACAAAGGGTCATCGCTTTACGGATGGTAGCTCAGATCGCTTCATCTTACTCACTTGAACATCCAAAAGTCCTATACACATAGGCATAGGTATCTGAAGCCACAGCCCTTCAACTCTAGTCTAGTGCGATGAACTGTTTGGGAGATAGATACTCAGGCTCGGTAGTTGCTTTGGTATCGCCAACTCGACCTCCAGACCACCGCCCGTCCTGCTCTTTTACCATCTACCCTGCCGGGACAGCCGATGCTCTCGAAGGGCAAGGCACTAGCGTAGGCAGACTTTGCGATGCTGTGAAAGCCTTGCTCCTACCGTGCGGCCAAAGCTCCCAGCAACAGGCATTGAGCTTGAGAAGTCGGAGCAGGTGGATGGCACTACTCGGTCGACAAATTATCCCAGAACCTTGGTGGTGGAAATGCTGGATGGCTGACAATTTCCTATCATATTACAAGACTATTGGAAATCAGAAGCGGACTTGCTTGAACCGCTATCAAAGTTGCAGTAATACAAGTTGATTCAACGGTGGAAGAGAGAGGCAGAACAGAAGCAACGACGATTCAGCAAGCATACAACCAAAGGTCTACCTATACCTCCAGAAGTTACAAACACGCCCTTAGTTTTTCGTCCTTGGTTACACGACATGTTACGTCGGATGCCCGAAAAGAGAAGATCAGCACGGACGACCCTGATACGCCTCCAGCAAGCCCAAAATAGCGCCGGGCATGCAGATACTGAGAGCATGGAAATACCTGCCATCCGTAAAGATACACACTCTCAACAAGACCGGACAAGAGAGGCATCGAAGCAAATGAATAAGCGGACAGCTTCAACCTTGAGTGAGAGCAGCTTCTGCAACCAGAGACGCGATGCTTCACGCGCAACCGAGTATGGATTGGAAGAATAGGGATACAAGCCTACCCCTCACTATTCTGATCAGTTTGTTTGGTCCTATCGCTTGTGAAAATAACGCCCACAATTGAAAACATGCATGGAAATTATTGAGGGGGAATCTCCCGGAAAGTTGACAGCTATGGGAAAGTAACCGTGGACGTTGCTGAACTGTAGAAGAAATAAAGCCCAACAGCCCAGAATTTGATATAAAGTCGGGGGACAGGACAACCAGCTTTCTCACGAGAAGGTATGCACTCGACCTCGAGTGATAAATGGTAATACAGATCGTTGGTACCCCGCTGCTGAGAACCACATTCCAAAGGTCTCGAAGCAGTAAAAGCATATGCGTTTTTTGGTTTCCTGCTTTGCCTGCTATTGCTTTCGAAAGTGTGTGATTTGCCTTCCCTGTTTATGTCCTCCGTATCGTCCAAGTCCCAGACAAATATAGCAGAGGATAGAACTTCCTCTCCCCGAGTATTCCAAATTCGACCTAATCTGAGCAACTTACCTTCCACGATCGCCGTAGCTAGCTCTTGTGCCATGAGGCACATATAATGCATAGGAAAGGGTTCGCTCATGCCGCCTTCTCTCTGCCTGTCGGGATCATGGTTCAGAAATCTCGTGATTTGTGCGGCGAGACTCGTCTCGTCTAAGTGCCTCAGCTCCGCAGCAAGCTGAGTAAGGCGCCGTTCGTCGTCTCGCGAAAGAGAGGAAGAGCTTCTCTTTGCTTCGGGCAATGGAAGCCGGAATCTCGCAGTGTTAATGATCCTGCCAAGTCTCCACAGATGACCTTTCGTCTTGATGCCGGCCGGCCTGAATTTAACGTCGACAAACCGACACTTCTTGTTCAAAGTGAGATCAGGCTGGCTCCGGGGTGCACAGAACCCATTGAGTACTTGGTCCTCCAAGTACTGTGAGATGGGATTCTCGGGAACGGAGAAGGGATCATCCTGAGATCCATTCAGGAGAACTTCTACATTAAGAAGGCACATTGCTAGTATCGTTATGCTTCAGTATCAAGATACCTTTTAGTCAATTCTAAGTGATCTGCCAGGATTGGACCTTGAGCCTTGAATTTCTGATACAGAGTCTCGTCTGTTTCGTCATCATCTTCATCATCGTCTTCTTCTTGGTCGTCTTCTTCTTGGTCGTCTTCTTCTTGGTCGTCTTCTTCTTGGTCGTCTTCTTCTTCGCCACTAGAGCACAGACTTAGTCTGGAATGGTAGTAAGCATCAGGTTCTGGATTTCTATTAGTAAAAAGCAATATCTTGCGGTCACGGTGAATGAATCAACGTGACTTGCCTCCTGTAGTAGATTTGCTTGAAGGAGAGCATAGGCTCCGGTACGAGTCCAAATTCTGCTGAGGTTTGACTTGTAACTGGTCTTTCATAGGCGACTGACTCATCTCAATGGGTTCAGATATGATGCAGTGTGCTTGAGGATATCATAAAGGCCTAGTCGCAATAGGTTATGTTCAAATGAGTTGAGAGCAATATGGGTATGTTCTTCAGTAGGTATGCATGAGGAAAGGTTGAGAGGGGTTTGCAGATGGATGCAGGAATGCAAGCTCAAAGGATGTATCGACCGAATCTGCCAAGGTCGGTCGAAAAGCGTAGAAGAATGGCAGTGAATGATGAAACTCACGAGAACTTATAGTCGCTGTAGACCGATTTTCAAGACACGTGACGTTAAGACGAGAGTCAAAGAATCCAAAAGCAGTATGAGTTGAGCAAGGCAGTAAGTGACATAACCAACTACAAACTAGCCAATTAATTGTTCGGCTTTCGCTATCATTCCTACACTGCCTGTACGCTCTTATCTATAGTATTGGGTACCTGAAGCATCCTCTACAAAAGGAAACAATGTTCTCTATAAGATGTTGTGCCGGTACTTGTGGGCAACTCAAACTGACGAGTTGGCAGCAATCGTATGGCTTTGTATCAAAAAAGAAATATTGTCATGGTGAATCATGGCGGCCGCTTGTCTAGTTCATTGAGTGTAAGATAAGCTTTCGCGAACGGACCGATCTGTAGCTCATGTGGCTAAGACAAAGCGCTGTAAAAACCGTGGTGGTTGACCCTTCGTTGCCATAACACCTTTCATTATCGCATACTGTCATCAAAACTAACCTATTATGGCTCCTAAATGGTACAAATCACCTAGTTACATATAGACGCGTTTAGAAAGAGTCCTAAACTCTCGGCTTAAAACTATGTTTAGAGAAAGTCCAGATCAGAACGCAAGAACCTGTACCTTCCTCTCACTAAGATTTATTCTGGTCGTGCAGGACGATGAAATGTGCCTGTTTGAGTCCGCAACCAGCCTTCGAAGACTACAGTACGTAGATGCTTGGACATATTCCCGGCATTTCTGGCTTTACACACTGTAAAAGCCACGTGAGCCACTGCTGTGGGCCATGCGCGAAAGCATATCTTACACTCAATGAACTAGACAAGTGGCCTCTAATTTGGGCCGGGACTGGAAGAGAATTTTTGAAGAAACTAAGCGGCGCCACAGTTCCTGTCTTGCACCCTTACACTGCTTACAAGTCAGGCAAAAGCCGAAAATGTGCAGCACTTGCCTAGTGCTCTGCTTACGTTAAACAATGGACAATACCTGCCAATATCTCTCTTTGGATGAGGTCTGCTTCCGGCCGTGGAGGGGTAAGAACACCTGGTATGTACTTGGACATCTTCCCGGCATTTCCAGTCATACACACTTTGGAAGCCATATTAGGCAGGGCTCTGATACCGTACTAGGCAGTACCATTAGTTAATGCTAAACGACCGCTTCCTGACGTATGTTAGTAACGGGTCTTTTTGAACAGCCTCGTACAGAATTTGACGAGGACAGCAGGTTTTCGAAAACATTCCTTACACATTTCTAAAGCTTGACAATGATGATCTACCTTGGCACTGTACACAGCTTGATGGTTTGAGACTTAAGTCGGCCGGGAAGGCGGTGAGCGATAAAGGAAGGCGGTCAGAACTCAAGGCATTGCTGCCTGGTTTTACACAGTGAAGATTCTGCGGGATTGCCACTGAAAGTGGAGGCAACCAGTACCAAAATGGGTGGCTTTTCCGCAAAGATATAGATACTAATATAGTAGTTATAGTTTACCCAAATTAGCTCACTGCCTCTTGCACTCACCTCTTATTTATATACATATATATATTTTTCCCCCTCCTAATCCCTAGCCTTAACTCTATGCCGCCCAGTCCAGTCTAGTTATCTCTCTGTACTAACTATCTACAATCCCAAGCAAATCCACTCTTAACAACCTACAATCGCATCGTAGTTCCAGACGAGGAGAAAGTTCCTGAAACAGACGGAGGCAGTTACAATGGTTGGCTAGGAGGAGGATAAATACATTACTGAATATTTCTAGAAGACATTATAGAATCCTCTACACAACCTAATTTCACAGCAATTAATGGACCAACATGTTTTCCCAAGTCACAGCATAGTATACACAGGCTGAGAGTATGCATCCTACCCTAGACTCGCCTAGTCCAATTAGCAAGAAGCACATAGATGCCGTTGACAAAGGCGACACCCACGGACGTGCACAGGTGTCCTAAATATTATTCGCAGCAGTATTGACTTTTATTATAAAGATACTTTAAGAGTCTAGGGCGAGCATGGCGTAAATTTTGCAAAAAACACATGGGTGTAGAGATGCGCTGGCCTAAAGATACCACTTATCAAACATCGTTCAATATGCAATCACAAACTTCATACATATTATCTACCTTCAAGAGACATGTTACTTAATTTGCTATTATCCAGATGCAGGGAAAAATACGGCGAGGAAAAAGTAGCAATAACTAAACAAAGAAGAAACACCTTTGACAAACTTCTCTGTTCAACAGTAAGGGCTCGAACAAGAAGAGCTAAATACATAGGAAATGAAAACAAACAAATTATGCATTACAGGAATATTGCGCGATGATTACGTCGCAGTAAGAGAAGTACCTCCTTTTCGCGCCATCGACGCCGCCTTCCGCTGCGCATTACTCGTAGACAAAGTTGTGATATCGTCTGTCTCAATGTATGCACCTTGTGACGATAATAAAGCGGCCAACTGGACAGCATGCATGAACGTGCCGCCTGCTTGCACGAAAGAGTCGCAGGTGGACCAGGCGGTGCTGCTGCCTAGGACATCTGTCCACGCCGCTTGGACAAGCCGTAGCGATGCCGCGTCGATGTCCTCGCCGTACTCTTCGTGCTCTTGTCTGCTTATTGAAGAATTTTCCTCGCGAGGCGGTGGCGGTGGCGGCTCGATTGTGTCAAGGGGAAGCCCCGCGATTGCGCGCCCAAGCGCACTTAATAGCGTATCGGCATATTCGGGCGTGACGAGGTCCTCAGCATAGGAAAGGGAAATGCGAGAGCTGTGCCCACCGGGCTCGGCATTTGAAAGCACCTTGATGTCGATCATATCGTAGTCGTCGGGTAGAGAGTGTAGTATGTAGGTCGTACCGCCGAGAACTAGGTTGTTGCCAATGTCCAAGTTGTGGTGCGCCACGGCTGTGTGCAGGCTCGACAGGGTGGGCCAGTCTGTGCAAGTGCGGGCTAGATCTTGGAACCCTAGACTTTCGTATGGGAGACGGGCGACTTGCTGCTCTTGGAGCTGGCGCATAATGGTAGCGTTTTCGTGGTTGGAGTCAGAGTGGGAATCGACTTGAACGCGCACAGGAACGTAGTTGACGCAGGGCCCCTGGACGAGATCTGTGGCCTGGCTTCGGCCGTTGACTAGATGCCAGAAGATGATGTCGGAGTGACCAGAAACGGCTGATAGCACGTGGCTCCATGCGCCTTGCAGGACGTTGGAAAAGGTGACGTTGCCCCCGATCGGCATCACAATTTGACGTGTGTAGCTGACACGCGATGGCGATGTGCGGGCTCGGGCTACGGGGTGCGAGCCGTTCGTGACTGATGTCAAGGAGCTGCCCTCGAGGAAGTGACGCCAGTATTGTACACTTGCCTCGCGCTGAGAATCTGCCAGTGCGGCTGAGATGAAGTGTGAGAAGGGGACAGTTATCGGAGCTGGAGCTGTGCTCCCATTGTAGAGGGACTCAAGATGACGCCACATGGTGGGAAGGCTGATGCCATCATACAGCGCATGGGAGATGCGGAACACAATGCGGTGCTTGTCGCTGCCGAGTTTGCGGATCAGTGCCAACCGTACAAAAGGCGCACCCGTAACCTGTCGCTGGTCCATGTCACGAGCTCGAAGCGCATCGGTGTAATCCTCAATCGTCGTGGTTGTGTCAACACCAATATCATGCACGGTGAAGCCGAGATCGACGTTCCGCAGGACGACCTGTATTAAGTCGCTGTCCAAGAAGACGAAGGTGGTGCGTAGGATGTCCTGACTGTCTACGACCTGGGTCCAGCAGTGCTGCAGCCGCTCGATGTCGATGAATCCCGTGCCATCGAGGCATTCGTACACCAGTGACCACCTCGATGACGATAGAGCGAAGGCTGCCGAGAACTTTTGGAAGTCTGTGCTGGGATATGCGTCAACAATGTCGGCTAATGGTTGGGTTCTCTGAACCAGGGGCACGATTCGTCGTTTGATGGACTCAACGACATCGTCATTTCCGTTGCTTGCCAATGTAGAGAAGGGCTTGACACCAGCGCGAAGAGTCAAGCCGCGCGCATTCGCCTCGACGTCGGCTGTTGTCGTTGTTGTTGTTGTTGTTGTCAAAGCCATGTCACAGAATTTGGGGTATTGTAGAATATTGGCGACTGTCAGCGAAATGCCGGCGGACCGTGCCAGGCTGACTAGCTCCATGGCTGAGATGGAGTCGCCACCCATGAGGAAGAAGTCATCATCAGCCCCGACGGTACTCTCTTCCACACCAACGATCTTGGCCCACAAGGGAAGTAGTAATAATTCTTGCGAAGTTGACGGCGCGCGCCTAGATACCGTACTCAGTCTGTACGACGCCAGTTGTTCGTCGTCCAGTTCGATCATGAGTTGACGGAGCTGTTTGCGGTCCAGCTTACCGGACTGACTCATTGGGAATCGGTCGATGGGTATGAATAGTCCAGGTACCATATAGGAAGGTAGAATTTTGTTTAGTGCGTTCTGTACATCGCGCATCTCCGCCTGGAAAGCCTCACAGACAGGTAGCGGAACGGGCAATCCACTTGAGTTCATGGAGGTGGAGATGTCGGTCTCTGCGACTGTCGTGATAATGAAAGCGCCAAGCGCCTGTCGCTCGAAGTGCTCATCGGAGCGCAGACGGAGCACCTCCACGGCAATGTCTTCCGACCTTTTGAGCACAGCCTTTACATGGTGTTCCACTTCGGCCAACTCGACGCGCTGACCTCGTATCTTGACTTGGGCGTCTTTTCGTCCGACGTAAACCATTGACCCGTCGGAGCAGTACCGGACGAGATCTCCCGTCTTGTAAAATCGTCGCCCGTGTTCAGAGTCCTTATCGGCGGCCCAAGATGGGTTCACGATAAATGCCGCACGCGTCTTCTCCTCATCTCTGAGATAACCGCGCGCAAGTATGGGCCCTTCAATTAACAGCTCGCCAACGTCGCCAATGCACGACAGCCGGTTGTGATTCGTTGGGTCTACAATCCATAGCCTGCACCCGAGGCCTTTGCCTATGTTGGCAGGCGACAAGTCGCCGACTGGGCCACCAGGAAGAACCGCCATGGACGTCCAGATGCTGGATTCCGATGGCCCGTAGCTGTTGATGAGTTGCAATTTGTCCCCCCATTGACGTATAAGATTGTCCGTTACGGCTTCGCCACCCAATGCCAGGTGCCTCAGACTAGGAACAGTGTCGGGCTCAATCTTGGATGCGAGGCTCGGTGTCATGAAGAGCCAGTTGACGTTGAAACGGGACACCGTGTCAGAGATATCGTTGAGGCGGTCAAATTCTGATGGCATACAGACGCAGCCGCCGTAAGATAGCGTTGTGAAGATCTCGCTATTACTAACATCAAAGCTCGCAGCTGCGAATTGGAGCGTTCGGGTCGTATCGCTGAATCCCATTCGAGAGCCTTGTGCTTGGATCATGCTGCTAAGAGAAGAATGTGTTAGCACCACACCTTTGGGCGTACCACTGCTGCCCGAGGTGAAAGTGACAATGGCAGAGTTTTCCGGAGTGGCGGCGGGCGATATGACGGCGGAGGCGGAGGTACCGACGGAGCGCGGAAGAGACTGCAACAGGGCGGCGTCCAACACGACAACATGTGCATTGTAAAGCTTGAACTGCTCAGCATGGCGACCATCGGTAAGTATCAACGTGGGCTCCACTTGATCGATCATGGTCCTGATGCGCTCTAGAGGATGACCCGTGTTGAGGGGGACGCTTGCGCCGCCCGCGTACAAGACAGCAAGCATGGCCACTACTGTGTACAGAGACTTGTCAAGGTAGATCGGCACCAGAGACTCAGGGCCCACGCCAAGTTGTCGCAAATGGAGTGATAGCCGGATTGCCAAGTCAGATAGTTCGCTGTATGAAAGGTCGCCGTCCCACGCGCATACGGCAGGGGCCCCGGGCCGTTTGACGACTTGACGTACCACCATGTCATGGACGCATTCCTCAACTGGGGAGAGGACCGTGTTGTTCCACGCTGTGATCTGATCCAGCTCTTGGGCACTGATGAGGGCCAGGTCGTGCAGCTTCGTCTGGTGGGTTGCCGGGTCCAAGAGGATGCCGCTGAATCGGGCCAGTTGGTTCAAGAGTTTCTGAACAATTTCCACACTCAAAACAGTGTCGTCGTACTTGGCCTCAACCTGAGCGCCTTGGTCCGTGAGACTGCACTCGATGACGAGAGCGTAGGACTCGAACCCTGCAGATGCGACAGAAGCCATCGTCCCGGTATTTGTACGAAGGACACTCGCCCGACCCATCTTCTGTGCATTCGGCTGAACGACGAACAGATGCCGCAGATCCAACGACTGGTAATTACCTACTAGCGATTTGCGAATGTTGCGAAGCCCAACGTGCTCATGTGGCATCATCTCGACGGCCTGACGGTCGATTGCCTGCAAGTATTCACGCACAGTGTCGTTCTGGCGAAGCGAGATGCGCATTGGCACAGTTGTAATAGTCGGCGCAGCCATTTCGGCAATATGAGGCAGCGGAGCGTTACGTCCCGACAGCGTCATGGCGAAAATCACGTCCTCAGTAGACGTGTGAGTTGCTATCACTAAAGCCCAGGCAGCGCGAAGGACATTTGCCGTCGATGAAGTTGAAGTAGCTGACGACGCGATTGTGACAGTGTGCATCATGGACCTGTTAGGTCTGGCCTGGTACGTCGTCGAAGGCAAAGATGGGAATCCTGAGGGCAGATCGCCCCGACCGATTTGCGAGTCCCAAAACTTGCGAGAGGCACTGGCATCTGTCTCGATGACGAAGCGGATGAATCGGTTGAAAGGCAATACCTTTGGGATCTTCTGCTGATTGTACAGCTGGCTGAGGCTGCCGAGCAAGATGTCCAGCGTCCACCCGTCGTAAATGGAATGGTGGAGAGTCCAAACAAAAGTCCAACATCCTGAATCGCCGCTGCCGTTGGGCTGTGGCCGCACAAGGCCATACCGGACAAGCGCGTCCCCGTACCGCATAGGTCTCTGCTTGTCTTTGCTCATATATTCGTCCACCGAGTCTGGGTACTGCCAGGCCGTCTGGTGGTTGCGCGTCACAACCTGGACCAAGTTCTTGCCGCCCAGCGAAGGCACGATGCGTGTTCGCAAGATAGGGTAGTGATCGAGAAGCTGGGACCATGCCTGCTGGAATACTGCGATATCGGTCACTGCGTCCAATGGGAACATGTTGCGGTTGATGTACGTGTCTTCTTGCAGCAAAGATGTCTCCATGAGACCTTCTTGCAGAGGGGTGCAAGGGTAGACATCCTCGATATCCTCGACAGCCACGTCGCATTGAGCAGATAGATGCTCGAGTGCACTTGGCAGATTGTCATGTGTGTAGGACCAGAGCGCAAAAGGAGCAAGATCGACGGCATCATCGTCGGGGAGGCGTGTTGATCTTGTCTCTTCCAAAGAGGCTGTCAGTTCGCAGAGCTTGGGGTGGCTGAATACATCAGCCACGGCGAAGTGTAGACCGACTCTCTGAGCTGTGGAGACGAGTTTAATGGCACTGATGGAATCGCCACCTAGCATGAAGAAATTATCGTCTAGCCCGATAGACTCAGCTGCGACTCCGAGCATATCTGCCCAGAGTGACTGCATCTGTGACTCAAGATCCGTAGCGGGATCCCTCTTATGGGCAGATGCAAGACGGTACGGCGCCATCTCCTCTTCACTTAGACCGTGTAGCATGCGTCGAAGGTATACTCGGTCCACTTTGCCGGACCTGCTCAATGGCAACTTGCTCAATGGCACAAAGACGGTCGGGATCATGTAAGGCGGAAGCAGTGAGGCCAATGCAGTCTGCACCTTGACCATGTTGGTTTGGAACGTTGTCGTAACTTGGCTGAGGACTTTGTCGCTGTCTCCGCCTTCCATCGCCACAAATGCAGCGAGAGCCTGCCTTAAAGTGTGACCGCGTGCCGTGGTGTTGCCGGTCACCATATCGACAGCCACGCCCAGACTGCTGGGAACAAGAGACTGGAGATGGTGCTCGACCTGGCCGACCTCGACGCGCTGTCCACGGATCTTGACCTGTGTATCCTTACGGCCGACGTATAGGAGAGTGCCCGATCCACCGGCTGCATAGCGGACCAGATCTCCCGTCTTGTACATCCGTCGATCGTGACCGGCTGCAGTTGACCACAGCGGGTCTTGGATAAAGGACTCCCGTGTTTTTTCAGCATCGTTAAGGTATTCCCGCGCTAGGATTGGACCCTCGATGACGAGCTCGCCAATCGTTCCGATTGGCATCAAACGGTCGTGGTTGGCCGCATCCACGATCCACAAAACACACCCCAAGCCTCTGCCGATATCAACAGTCCTAGTATCAGAACGGAGATGAGACATCGAAGTCCAGATGCTCGCTTCCGAAGGGCCATAGCTATTCAACAGACGAACTCTCGGTGCCCATTGCGCGACATGGTCTCGGGTGACGGCCTCACCGCCAAGTGCGAGGTGTCGGAGACTAGGGAAAGCTTCCGGTTCGAGCTGGTTCGCGAGACTAGGCGTAAGGAACAGCCAGTTGACATTGTACTCGCTCGTGACCTCGGAAAGCCGGTTCAGACGGTCATACTCCGAAGGGACGCAGATACAACCACCGTGAAATAGAGTAGTAAGTACTTCACTATTACTCACGTCAAAGCTTGCGGCTGCAAAGTGTAGTGTGCGTGTAGATGTATCGAAGCCCATCAGAGGTCCCTGCGCGCGCATCATAGAAGATAACGATGAGTGGGTCAGGACGATGCCCTTAGGCTTGCCTGTGGTTCCTGAGGTGAAGACCACGATGGCGGCGCTGGAAGGATCCGATGATGAGAGATGACGGCTTCCAACAGAGGGAAGAGACTCGATGAATGATCGATCGATGACGATGCCGTTGTCGAACAGAGACAAGTGATCGCTGCTCGTCAGAACAGCCTTGGCGTCGACGGCATTAACGATAGACTGGTTGTGCTCAATTGGGAATGCAGTATTGAGTGGCACGTACGCGGCGCCCGCCTTCAATACTGCCAGCATCGACACGATAGCCCACGCTGATTTGTCGAAATAGAGGGGGACGATGACCTCTGGTGCGAGACCTAGGTTGTCCACTAGATGATGAGCCAACTGGGAAGACAACGAATCCAGCTCGCGGTACGACAGCTCGGCGTCCCAAGAACAGATGGCTTGCTTGTCTGGCTGGCTCTTCGCCCATTGTACCACTACGGCGTGGAGACAGTCGCTGGAGGGGCGGAGGGCATGGACATCGTTCCATTGCATAATCTGCTCCAAGTCCTCTGGTGGCACTATCGTTAGGTCACAAAGGCGAGACAAGGTTTTCGTCGTCGTTGATAGAAGGGTAGCCAAGTGGCCGAAAAGCGCAAGTAGTTGTCTGATTTGGGAGTGATCGACCACATCGTCGTCAAACCGTGCCGAGACATGAACAGCGCGGTCGCCCTCGCCCTCGACATGGCACTCCACGACCAGTGCGTACGAGTCAAAGCCGAATTGGATATTCTCTTCACCATCTTTTGTGCGCAGTGGACGCATGATTGTCGCATCGCCTTCGGTCGTCACAGACGCAGAAGCTGGCTGCACAAGGAATAAATGCTTCAAGTCCAGAGGGATACGGTTGCCCGTCTCTGCGTCTCGGATGTTTTGCAGACCAGTATGCTCGTAGGGCATCATCTCAACTGCTTGCTGCTTGGTCTGCTCAAGATATTGCTCGATTGACTGATTGGCATCTATGCGGGAGCGAATGGGAACGGTTGTAATGGTTGGTGCAGCCATGTCTACTACATTGGCAACAGGGGCGTTCCTACCGGAAAGAGTCATGGCGAATATGACATCGTCTGATGATGTGACATTGGTTAGAGCCAAGGCCCATGCGGCACGCAAGATTGTGGCGGCCGAGTGTAGGTTGACTGCGTGGGTTGATGGAAGGGTCAGTGAGAGTGTCTCCTCCTTGTTGGGACGTGGCCGATAGGTGGCAGAGGGCAGGGCAGGGAAGCCGAGTGGTAGGTCTCCATCAAGCTGCTCGTTCCAAAAGTCAAGAGCTCCTTGCTGATTGGTCTGCTGGATGTACTTGATGAAGGAGTTGAAAGGCACTGGTTCGAGAGTGCCTACTTGGCCGTTGTATGATCTGAGGAAGCTCTCAAACAGCAGCTTCAGAGACCAGCCGTCATACACGGCGTGGTGTAGGGTCCATATGAAGACACGTTCACCTTGTTCGCCCTCGACGAGTCCAAAACGCACCAGTGGATCCCCGTGTAGCATTGGAGCATCGTGGTCTGCTTCCATGTATCCTTGAAGAGATGTCGCCTTGCTCCATGACAGCTGGTTATATGTCACAACCTGCACAGACTTGAGCTCCCTGAGTCGAGTGATGCGAGTTCTCATGATAGGATGAGTCCGAACAACCTGGGCCCAGGCGGATTTGAAAGCTTCAATGTTAACTGAGTCATCAAGAATGAAGACGTTGCGACTGATGTATGTACCAGGGTTGAGGAGAGACAATTCGACCAATCCTTCCTGCAGGGGAGCACATGGGTACACATCCTGAATATCATCAGCGGTTACATGACACTGATCGGCGACCGTCTCGATCGCGGTTGGCAGATCTTCGAATCCATGTTCCCATAGAGAGAAAGGCGGGATCTCCGACGGTCCCTCAGAAGGCGGCAAAACTTGTTGCGTCTGACTGATAGCCGCAATGTCGCAAAGCTTCGGGCACCGGAACAAATCAGCCACGGTGAAAGTCAGGCCAGCCTTAGACGCAAGCGACACTAGGAAAATAGCGCTGAGAGAATCGCCGCCCAGTTGGAAGAACGAATCGTCGGCCCCGATGAGGTCTTCGTCGCCGATTTGCAAGACTTCGGCCCACAGGCTGCGCATCCTGAATTGGATTCCGGATTGAGGAGCAGTCTTGGCAATCGAAGCCAAGCGGAAGGGCGTGAGCTCCTTGTCGCTGAGATCCGAGAGCAGGTTACTCAAGACTCGACGATCCAGTTTGCCTGATGCGGTCATAGGGAGACGTTTCATTGGGATGAAAACGGTGGGGACCATGTAATGCGGGAGTGCATCCAAAAGTGCGGTCTGGAGCTGATGCATCTCTTTTTGGAAGTCTTCCGAGGGGATCATCACCCCGTCGATGTTGAATGAATCGGCTGATGACGAACACTCATCGTCCACCACCTCAATGTAGGCGCCCAGAGTCTTGCGAGACGGCTGGTGCTTGGAGAAGACGAGGTCTACGGCCACTTTGGCCGTTTGAAATTGCTGCAAGAGTCGCTGCAAGAGTCGCTGCAGGTGGTATTCAATTTGGCCGATCTCCACGCGCTGGCCACGCACCTTGATCTGTGTGTCCTTGCGACCCATGTATATGAGAGATCCGTCTGTCGAGTATGCGACGAGATCGCCCGTTTTGTACAGACGGCGGTCGGCGGCTTGCTGATGACGATGATTTTGCCCTTGAACGTCGAGCTTGGTCCAGGAAGGGTTCAAAACGAAGGCTTCATCTGTGCGGTTGGGATCGTCGAGGTATTCCCGAGCCAGGATCGGGCCCTCAATGAGCAGCTCTCCGGTAGAGCCGATGGGCGATAGCCTATTGTAGTTGGACGGGTCGACCACCCAGAGCTTGCAGCCAAGGCCTCTACCGATATTGGTTGGGAGAACACCCGGCTCCTTGCCCAGGAGTGCCATGGACGTCCAGATGCTTGCCTCGGAAGGGCCATAACTGTTGAGTAGGTGGAGTCTGCTCGCCCAGGTGTCGACGAGGCTCTGAGTAATGGCTTCCCCACCAAGGGCTAGGAATTGCAACCCAGGAACAGAGGCTGGGTCGATTTGCGAAGCTAGACTTGGGGTCAGGAATAACCAATTAGCATGAAGCCTAGCTACTGCCCCAGCCAAGTCGTTGAGTCGATCGTGCTCAGAAGGAACGCACACGCATCCACCGTGATAGAGGGTCGTAAAAACTTCACTGTTGCTGACATCGAAGCTAGGGGCTGCAAAGGCAAGGGCTCGTGTGTTTGAGGAAAAGCCCATTGATGGACCTTGGGCACGCATCATAGTGCTGAGTGACGAGTGGGTCAGGACGACACCTTTCGGTGTTCCAGTGGTTCCTGACGTGAATACAATCACAGCTGCATTGTCGGAGTTGTGTGTGACCGTAGTCCCATCCTGATCCTCAGCGGTTGGCAGAGACAGCGACCCAAGAAGCTCCGAGTCCACAGAAATCGAGTCCTTGAATTTGTGCGTATTGTCTTTTGTAGTCAGCACCACCGAGGCGGCCACTGCTTCGATGATGACCTCAATGTGTTGTAGTGGATGTGCCGGGTTGAGCGGGACGTATATGCCCCCGGCCTTAAGGATAGCTAGCATCGCGACGATAGCCCAAACAGATTTGTCAAAGTACACAGGAACCTTAACCCCAGGCTTGATGCCGAGACTCTTAAGATGACCGGCCAGTTTCGTAGCAAGCCATTCAAGCTCTCGATATGACAAGTTACCATCCCACGCGCAGACGGCCTGAGCCAACGGCTGTTGTAGGGCTTGTCGTCTGATCGCATGATCGAGACAGTCGTTTACTGGCTCCAGGGTAGTGCCATCCTCGCTGTTCCAAGCCAATATCTGCTGCACATCCTCCTCGGACGCCATGGGAAGGTCAACAAGCCGGGTCGTGGGAGGTTCAGTCAGTAGCAGAAGAATCAGTCTCTGAAATTGACTGATGAGCTGCTGTATCTGTTCCTCGGTGATGACTTGCTTGTCGTATCTGGCTTCGATGCGAGCTCCGTGTTGGCTGAGACTACACTCCACCACCAAGCCATACGAGTCAAAGCCTTGTAGCGGCGCTGCGTTTGGATCCAATGAAACCATAGGGTCCTCGCGCTCCTGCTTCTCCTCGTCATGCTCAACACGGATGGTGGGCTGGATAACAAAAAGGGTGTTCAGTGCGAGGGACTTGTCGATGTTCTGGAGACCCGTGTGTTCAAAGGGCATCATGTCGATGGACTTGCGATGTGTTGCCGAGAGGTATTGCGAGATCGTAGTGGACGAGTTAATCCGTCTCCTGACGGGTACTGTTGTAATGGTCGGGGCGGCCATCTCTGCAATGCGCGGGACGGGCGCGTTCCGACCGGAGAGCGTCATGGCATACATGACATCGTCGGTCGTTGTGTGCATCGACAACGCCAATGGCCATGCAGCTTGCAGGATGTTAGGAATAGACTGATGGCTGGCCCCATGAGGTAAGGTTACGTCCCGAGCAACGGAGCTGTCCGGACGGAACTGGAAGTTCGGCGCAGGTAATGCTGGGTAGCTCGTAGGCAGCTCGCCGTCGAGTTCAGAATGCCAGAATGCCGCGGCGGCTGTGTTGTCTACATTGCGTAGATAGTGCACGAATCCATTGAAAGGAACGCAAGGAGGAAGCGTGTGGCCTTCGTAGAGTTGACCGAGGTCTTCGAGGATGAGCTTGAGCGTCCACCCATCGTAGATTGAGTGATGGATGGTCCACACAAACTTCCTTGGCTCGCCTTCCAGACCACTGACAGTGCAGAAGCGAGCGAGCTGTGAACCATGAGTAAAACCTTGGGCTTGGTCATGCTTGATGTAGTCGTCGAGGTCCGTGCTATGCTGCCATTCTAGCTTCTCTCGAACCACAACTTGGACGAAGTTTGACTCCCGGTCGACATCGGCAACGATCCTAGTGCGCAAGATGGCGTGGCGCTGATAGTTCAATGACCAGGCTGCCATGAATTTCTCTGTGGGCACAGAATCCGGAATGTCGTAAATGATGCGGTTGGTGTAAGCCTGTGGCTGCCTGTTCGTGATGGCCATCAGGCCGACTTGAAGTGGCGTACAATTGTAGATGTCCTCGATCTGAGAAGGCTCTACTCCGCACTGACTGGCAATGGAGGCAAGATGTTGCTGGTGATTGTGCGCGGTATGCTTATCCCACAGGCTGAAAGGCTCCAGAGGCTTCTGGTGCTGAGCGTGACTTGCGGAAAGATCATTAGGTGCTCGGGCGGCAGTGGCAAGGTCGCGAAGTCGCGGCTGATCGAATATGTCTGCCACAGTCAGGCAAAGACCTTGTTTCTCGCACGCAGCGACGAGACGCATCGCGGCGACAGAGTCACCCCCCATCTGGAAGAAGCTATCGTTGGCCCCAACAGAGTCAGGCTGTACACCTAGTACCTGGCACCACATGTCTCGCAGTTGTAGCTCCATTTCTGTTGATGGCTGTAGTCTGGGACCATTGATGGGAGTCTCCAGAGAGAAGTCATGTGCATCCAGGTGATTGGCAATCTCCCTCAAACGCTTTCTGTCCAGCTTGCCGTTGGTATTCTTGGGCAAATTGGTGATGGGGATGTACATTGAAGGGATCATATAATGTGGCAGGTGGTCCCTCAGCATGAATGGCAGATCTGACAAAGCGGAACGCATTGAGTGATTCACAGACAGGGGAATAGTCTCTTCGTCTTCCTTTCCTTTCGTTGCGACGGCCTTTTCTCCGCTGATAACGATGAAAGCCGCAAGAGTCTGCTTGCTGTTATTGTTGTCGTCGTCGTCCCGGGTAGTCGCAAGCTCCACTGCTACACCACCACAACTCGGAAGAAGCGTCTGCAAGTCGGCTTGCAGCTGACGCTCAATCTCTCCAAGCTCAATGCGTTGACCATTGATCTTGACTTGTGTATCCTTACGCCCCAGATACGTGAATGTGCCGTCTGCGTTGATTTGAGCGAGATCGCCCGTTTTGTACATGCGTTTCCCACTGGGCAGCCCGTATGTCTTGACCCAGGTTGGGTCAGTGACAAAGCTTGTAGAGGTCAAATGTTCGTCGCCAAGATACTCTTTAGCAAGCAACGGACCCTCTGCCAGCAGCTCACCGATGCAGCCAACTGGGCTCAAGAGATTGATGTTGTCCGGATCCACGAGCCAAAGCCTGGTAGCAACGCCTCGACCAATGTTGGATCCCTCCGACTCGTGTGCAATTGATCGATTGAGTGAAGTGTTGAGACCGGCCTCGGCTGGGCCATAGGCGTTCATAAGCTGGAGTTTTCCCATCCAGTGCGCAATTGTCTCACGGGTGGCCAGCTCGCCAGTGAGGACGAGAGTCTTCAAATCGGGCACAGATTCATGTTCAACTAGTCCCGCAACAGTGGGAGTCAGCTGCACCAAGTCAGCCCGGGCAGACGCCAGCGCCCTCCCGAGTTCGTTCATCAATTGAGCCTCTGATGCAATACAAACGCAGCCACCGCGCGACAAGGTACAGAAGACATCTTGTAGGTGAACATCAAATACGTACGAAGTGAACTGGAAGACCCTGGTCTCTTGTTTGATATCGAGTGCCGTAGCCATAGCCGCCACAGCTGCGGATAGTGCTCCGTGTTGGAGCACGAATCCCTTGGGAACACCGGTACTGCCGCTTGTGTACATAATCACAGCTGCGTCGCTCGGCTGTGCGGTCACGGCGCGGAGCGCGACATAATCTGACCGAGAAAGTGTCGCAAACAATTCCTGGCCAATTGGGACGACGACCGCGCCCTTGTCGGGATGGAGATCGATGGCACCTCGGAATTTGGCTTCGTACTGGGCTGCGACAAGCACGATACGAGCTCGACTGCTTTGCAGAATCGTCTTGGACCGGCCGATTGGATGCTTCGGACTAAGCTGCACGAACGCAGCCCCGGCTCTCAGAACCGCGATCATGGCGATGAGGGCCCATTTCGACTTATCGAAGTAAAGGGCTATCGAATCCTCCCTTTGCACACCCAGGGCGATGAGATGAGTCGCTAGTCTTGCCGTCAAGTCATACACCTCTGCATACGTGAGCTGGCCGTCCCACGCGTCAATAGCGAGCAGGTCTGGCGTCTTGTGTACCTGCGCTTCGACGATGTGGTACAGTGTTTGGTCAGGCGATGGCAGCTGGATGTTAGAATTCCAGTGCACCATCTGCTCTACGTCTCGAGGGCCAGCGGCACTGAACTGGGCGACGTCGAGTTGCTCTTGAGCGGCTTCCGTCTGACTGAGGGCTGCGAGCTGAGTGGTGATATGCGCAAAGTGGTCGGTGAGGTGGTCCACGATGTGGTGAGATAAGATGGTGGCATCGTACTTGACATCTACAAACACTTCCGATCCATCAATCCCACACTCCACAACAAGTGGGTAGGAGTGGAAGTCATGCTGCGAGACCGGCATTGCCTGCAGGTCGGATGTGGCTGACGACGGTAGCTGAGCCTGATTCTGTTGCTGGAGTGGCTGCATGACAAACAGGTGATTTGGCTGAAGTTGTCGTGGCCTGATCGCCGCCTGGATCGCCTGCAAGCCCGAGTGCTGGAACGGCATCATCTCGATCATCTTCTCATGCACAGACTCAAGGTAGTCCATGATGGGCTGGTTGTGCCGGACTTGTAGCCTCATCGGCACCGTGGTAATAGTTGGTCCAAGCATCTCTATGATGCCTGAAACGGGTGCGTCCCGACCCGACAGCGCCTCAGCGAAGAGAACGTCGTCGGTGCCTGAGAACTGGGCGACGGCCATGGCCCAACTGGCGCGAAGGACAGTAGCTAGCGAGACGTTGTGGGTCGGCGACATGGCGGCAGTGAATCTCTTCTGCAGGTCGCTGTTCGAGTGTGGTTGGTACGAAGATGTTACGTTCGACGGGAAGCTCACAGGATCGCCCTGGCCGAGCTGCGATCGCCAGTAGGCAGCTTCAACCTCCGGATTGGTGCGCGACAGGAAGTCGATGTAACGCTTATAAGGTACCGGCTTCTGCTTCGGAGCGAGTCCTCGGGAGAAGACCTCTTCGACCTGTTTGAACAGTAATTGGAAAGTCCACCCGTCGTATACAGCGTGATGAGCCGCCCACATGAATGTCTGCCCGATGACAGCGAAGCGGAAAAGCGGCTTGCCGTATGACATGGCTTCTCGCTCCACCATGTATCTGAAGTCTTCCTCACTACGGCAAGGTGAGGACTGAAGGTTTTCTGCTTCTGCCTCGCTCTTGACGACAACTTGCAGAGACCTGGCATTGTGTGTCGCCACTGGGACGATGCGCGTCCTCAGGATGGGGTGCGCCTTCACAGCACTATGCCAGGCATCGAGCAATTGATCCTCATCGACGGTCTCTGCAAGTGTCATAGACCCATGTCCCACATATGCCTTGTTTTGTCGCATGGTGATGGCCAAGAGACCCTCTTGAAGCGGCGTACACGGATACACATCTTCGATCTGGTTTGCTGAGAGGCCACACTGCCGAGCTACTTCTTCCAGCTGATCCGCTCGCGCCTCAGACCCGTCGATTGGCCAGAGTGCAAATGGCTCAATATCCTTCGCGTCGCTTGTGCTGATACTCATGCTCTGCATTCGTGCTGCGACATCCCGGAGCTTCGGATACTTGAAGATGTCCGCAACGCTGATGGCGAGTTGCTCCTCACGACACATGGCTACCAAGCGCATAGCCGATACAGAATCTCCACCCACTTGGAAGAAGCTGTCGCTGGCGCCGATCTGATCGCGGGATATGCTCAATACTCGAGCCCAGAGGCCCTGTAGTTGCCTTTCCAGGTCCGTGGAAGGTGCCTGCTTTGTCGCGCCGACGAGGCTGTACGATGCAAGTTCCTCTGCCGATAGACGTGAAAGGGCCTGGCGAAGTGCTGTCCGATCCAGCTTTCCTGAAACGTTACTAGGCAGCCTGCGGACTGAAATGAATACCGAGGGGATCATGTACCGGGGCAGCACATCTCCCAAGGATGACTGCACGTCTAGCAGACGATCCCGGACGCAACCAGATAGCGGTAAGACGAGACCATTGTCATGGTCCTTTTGGTGTTCTGCATGGCCTCCTTCGCGTCCTCCCTCGGAAGGCCCCGCTTCAACAAGTTGAACCATGAAGGCCGCAAGCACGGGCCGATCCGAGACTGTGGCAAGCTCGACGGCCACACCGCTCGACGCGACCCGGCTTTGTGGAAGAACCTTAGTAAGACACTGCTCGATCTCGCTGAGTTCCACTCTCTGCCCACGTATCTTGACCTGGTTGTCCTTACGACCGAGATAGATGAGGGATCCATCCGTATCGTAACGTGCGAGGTCACCTGTTTTATACAACCGCTTGCCGGTCGGCAGATTGTGCAATCGGACCCAGTCGGGGTCCTCAATGAAAGCCGCGGCAGTCTTGAGGTCATCGTCGAGGTAGCCCCTTGCTACCAGGGGACCTTCAATCAGGATCTCGCCGATGCTCCCGGTCGGCTGTAGCAAGTTGTGGTCCTGGGGATTGACCAGCCAAATGGCTCCGCTCAAAATACACCCAATATTGTTCGTCTGTCCTACGGCAAGCTTGGGGTTACAAGTGGCAGCAATCGAACATTCCGTGGGCCCATAGCCGTTCATAAGGGTACCACAATGCTGCTGCCATCGTGTCACAACAGCATCGCTTGGTCTCTCGCCCACCAAGACCAGCGTCTGTACGAGAGGTAGGTTCGCGGGGTCGAGGAGGCTCGCGACCGTGTCCGTGACAGCAAGGAAATTGACTCGCATATCGCGCAGAGCGGCCGATAAGTCATTGGCCCTGTCGTGCTCTGACATGGTGCATACGGTGCCACCGCGTTGGAGCGTGGTAAAGATCTCAGAGACACTGGCGTCGAAGGTGTAGGCGGCAAACTGTCCAACTCGAGTGGTCGGACCGATGCCGTAGGCTGCGCCGTGAGCTGCCGCAGTGGTGACCAATGACTTGTGCTCCAAGACAACGCCCTTAGCAGTTCCCATAGTGCCGGAAGTGTAGATGATAAAAGCGGCGTTGTTAGGCCTGGCTTGTGATACCATGGTCCGGTCCTCTCGAGTCGTCTTGCGCTCTTGTCTTTGCTCGAACAGCGCTTCTCCTACGGTGATGGTAACAAATTGGTCGCTTTCAGAGAACGCTGTATCGCCATCCGTGTCCGAGTAGACGAGAATGACTGAAGCCCTGGTCTGTGTGATGATGGCGTCGTTGCGGGCCTTTGGCCATGCCGGGTTCAGCGGGACACATGTACCGCCCGCTTTAAGCACGGCCAGTTGCGCCACAATTGCCCATGTCGACTTCTCAAAGTGCAGAGGAACGTTCACTTCAGGCTCGACGCCCATTTCCTGGAGATCAGACGCTAGTGTCGTCGAGAACTGGTCGAGTTGCTTGTAAGTCAGATCACCGTCCCAAGAGCGTAGTGCGACGGCTTCCGGACGAAGAAGTGCCTGATCCCGGAAAATATGATGGATGCAGGAGTTTATAGGCTCTGTGGTAGGTAGTGCGTTGGTCCAAGACAGAATACGACGCACGTCGGTCGGTGTTGCGGCCAGCAAGTGGCTGATCTTTGTCTCTTCGTGGACCGCGGCCAAGATGGAGGAAAGGAGGAACTGGAATCGTTCGAAGAGAGTGTTGATCTCGGTTGAACTCAACACGGCATCATCATAGGTGAAGTTCACGGCGATCTCTGAATTGGTCTTGGTATTGCACTCAATGACCAGAGCGTAGGACCCAAAGTCAACCAGTGCGGGCGCCTTCTGTGCCTCCATGCCGAGCGATTGCTCCTCTTGGTCGAGCTGAACCTCGGGCTGGACGACAAACAAGTGATTCATGTCCAGTCGGTCCATCATGCCATGTCTCCGCATGATCTCCTGGATGTTCTGCAGGCCGGTGTGCTGGAATGGAATAAGCGCCACGTCCTGCTGGTAGATGGCAGCAAGATATGACCTCATGGTTTGCTGGCTGTCTAGGCTCATACGCACTGGCACAGTCGTCATCAGCGGAGCAGCGATCTTATCGATGCCATGCACAGGTGCGTTACGTCCCGAAAGCGTCATCGCGAAGATGATGTCTTCGAAGCCGGTATGCGCGGCCACAACCAATCCCCAGACAGCGCGCAAAATGGTCGGTAGGGGTGTGGCAAGCTCCATGAGCCCCTTGGTGTCAAAGCTCCACAGATGGTGACGAAGCTGCTGCCGAGCCCGTGGTTGGTAGGTGGCCGATGGCAAGCGGGGGAAACTTGAAGGCGTTTGTCCCTCGAGCTGCGACGTCCAGAAAGAGTCGGTGGCTGTGGTCTCGCTGTTCGTAATCAGGTGGCGGATGAAGCGTTTGAACGGCACCGCCCTGCTTGGCTCGCTTCCGCGGTACGCACTTGCGAGGTCATCCAGGACCAGCTTGAGTGTCCAGCCATCGTATGCGGCATGGTGGACTGTCCACACAAAGTGATTGGAGCCGCCCTTGCCTTCCGAAACGAGAGCAAATCGCGAAAGAGGATCGCCGTAAGAGAACGGGTGACTTTCGTCGGCAGAAACATACTCCGTGATGCTGCTTGGCTTTTGCCAGTCGATCGGCTTGTCAATTACGGCTTGGTAGAGCTTTGTATCCGCACCACCAGTGGCCCTTGTATCAACGACGATCCTTGTCCTAAGGATCGGGTGAGCAGTAGCTACTTGGCTCCACGCCGCAACGAAACGGTCCAGATCGATGGACTCGGGCAGCTTGTAGACCATCCTATTGGTGTAAGCCCCCGCCTTCCTCATCGTGATGGCCATCAGTCCTTCTTGTAGGGGAGTGCAAGGGTAGATGTCTTGAATCCGATCCGGCGACACACCGCAAAGTGAAGCGATCATTTTGGTAGCTTCGGCGGGAGTCTCCGTGCTCTCTTGCCATGGGCATAGACTGAACGGCGGATCATTCTCCTCGTCATTATGGTGATCAGAATCGTCGATAATTGTCACCGACCTGGCCACATCTCGAAGCTGGGGCCGCTCAAAGATATCGCTCACAGTCAATGCCAGGCCCTCCTCCTGGCAGGCTGCCACAAGCCTCATAGCCGAAACAGAGTCACCACCAAGCTGGAAGAAATTATCGGTCGCTCCAATCGCACTTTCTTCCACCGTCATGACCCGGCTCCAGAGGCGCTGCATGCGTTTCTCTATCGGAGAGGCCGGCGGTACCTTGGCCACGCCCGACAAGCTGTACATTGACGTTTGGGCCTCGGAGAGGCTCTTGGCGAGATTCCGCAGCCGGACACGGTCAAGTTTACCAGATGTGTTGGTGGGTATTTCTGAGACTGGTAGGTAGATTGAGGGGATCATGTGTTGCGGGAGGACGTTACCAAGCGAGTCCTGGAGTGCACGGAACCGAGAGTGGAGCGGCTTTGAAAGAGGCAGGAAAACACATTCGTTGTCAGCCGGATATTCGCTGCTCTCGGTATCCGAGGGTCTCTGCGATGTTTGTATGAATGCCGCAAGTACTCGCCTGGAAACCTCGGATACAGAGTCTGAGACTTGAACGAGTTCTACAGCGACAGTAGCGCCAGCAGTTTGCTCGGAGGTTGAGGCGGATATGGTGTCTGGCATCAAAAGGTCCTTGACGTGCTGCTCAATCTCGCCAATTTCAACGCGTTGTCCGTTGATCTTAACCTGGGTGTCTTTACGGCCAAGGTAGACCAGCGTCCCGTCCTCCTCGTAGCGCGCCAGGTCACCAGTCTTGTAAAGTCGTCTGCCGGAGCTCAGGCCATACTTGGCCACCCAAGCCGGGTCATTGATGAAGGCACTGTTGGTCCGCACTTCATCATTGAGATATCCTCTGGACAGCAGTGGGCCCTCGGCGAGAATCTCACCGATACAGCCAATGGGTACCAAGACGTCGGTGTCGCCTGGCTTGTTGAGCCACAATGTTGTGGCGATACCGTTGCCAATGTTGGCAGCTTGCGTGCGACGCGTCATTTGCATGGACGGGTTGAAAGAGGTGTTCATTCCGCACTCGACGGGTCCGTAGGCATTCATGACGCGCGCAAAGGGCGCCCATGTTTCAACGAGGCCCGGAGTTACAGCCTCACCGGCCAGAGCAAGCTTGTTGATTCTAGGGACGCTATTCGGGCGTAGAAGCGCAGCGACCGTGGGCGTGACGTTGATGAAGTCGGCGTTGGTTCTGCGGATGGACCCCGCGAGATCGTTCATCAGCTGGTCTTCGGACGCAATACAGATGGTTCCACCGACACTAAGCGGGATGAAGACGTCTTGGAAGCTGACATCGAAGAGATACGACGCGAACTGGAAGACGCGTGTGCCGTGCTGGATGCCAAATGCCGGGCCTTGGACGTCAATAGCCAGCAGTAGAGCTCGATGATCAAGCACGACGCCTTTCGGGGTGCCTGTACTGCCGGATGTGTAGATGACGGAGGCCACGTTACCGGACTGAACTTTGATATCCGGAAGGGACTCAGGGTAGGTTCCGAGTCCAGTAATAGTGGATTCATCAACCACAAGAACGTGTTCCGCAAGTTCGTGTTCCAACAGCTTTGGTCTGTATGCCTTGAAGGTGAGAACAAGGTCGATACCGCTGCCGCGCAGTATAGCCGCAGTTCGAGCCGTCGGATGCTTAGGGCTCAAATGCACAAAAGCGCCTCCAGCTTTGAGCACTGAAATCATCGAAACCACCGCCCACTTCGACTTGTCAAAATATAGGCCGATCTTATCCTCGATCTTGACTCCAAACTCGTTGATGAGGTAACCCGCAAGCTTCGACGTCACTAGGTCCAGTTCCCTGTAACTGAAGCTGCCATCCCATGAGTCAACGGCCACCAGGTCGGGGTACTTGCTGGCTGACGCGGAGACCATAACATGGACGGTCTTGTAAGATGGCACCATGCTCATGTAGTCGTTGGAGTTCCATTCGAGAATCTGTTGGGTGTCTTTTGGGCTGGGTTCACTGACACTTCCGACAGTGACATCCGCTCCATTAGTGTTTGAGGTAGCGGCACTGATGCGTGCAGCAATGTGGCAAAAATTGTCGATAAGTCGGGCAACGTACGCACTGGACACGACTTTCTCATCGAAGCGGGCCTCGACATTAGCGCCTTCGTCGTGGACACCACATTCCACGAGCAGCGGGAACGAGTCAAAGTCCCTTTGCTGCGTGGCCATCTCATCTTGACTGCCGCCAGAGTGTGGCTGGGCTCGTGGCTGAATGAGGAAGAGATGGTTCAGTTGCAGCTTTTTGGCTGTCATCTCTTGGATCGCGAGTAGTCCAGTATGTTCGAAGGGCATCATGTCAATAGTCTGCTGATTGATCGCATTGAGGAGATCACTGAGTCTCTGCTCGGAACTGGCGTGCACTCGCACCGGCACCGTCGTAATGGTCGGGGCAACTAACTCTGTAATTCCACGGACTGGGGCATTTCGGCCTGATAAGGCCTCGGCAAACAACACATCTTCTGAGTTGCTGAAGTTGGCCAGGGTAATAGCCCATGCCGCTCGAAGGACTGTAGCGAGCGACACGGTTGATGATGCATTCAATTGGGCTTGTCGCACGAGGCGCGTGTTCGGTCTTGCCTGGTACCGTACAGGAAGATCGGCAGGCAAGCTCGCAGGCAGCGTACCTTCAAGCTGCGCCTGCCAAAATCTGGCCGTCTCCTCATGACTATTCCCGTTAAGATACTTAATAAACTGATTGTACGGCGCTGGCTGGGCGGGCATTGAGCCGTGGTAGAAGACATCCTCAATCTGCTGGAACAACAGTTGGAAGCTCCAGCCGTCATAGATGGCATGGTGAGCAGTCCAGACGAAGGTATATTGGTCCTGGTCTTTGTCGTCAACGACAATGGCACATCGGAAGAGTGGCCTGTTGTAGAGCATCCGGTCCGATCGATCGAGCTCCTCGTACTCGGACATCGTGCGGCAGTCCAAGTGACCGCTCGTACCACCGCCACTGCATCCCTCGCGAGCAACAAGTTGCATGGGCCTGGAGAATTGTGATGCGACATTTGACAAGACGATGCGAGTCCTGAGAATCGGATGGAAGGCGATTGCACGCTCCCACGCGTCAGCGAACTTGGCCCTGTCTATGTGAGCCGGTAGACGGTAGGAGCCTCTGCCGACGTAGGCGCTGTTCTGACGGGCGGTGATGGCCATGAGACCTTCTTGTAGAGGAGTGCAGGGGTAAATGTCCTCGATGTCGTCTCGAGCAATGCCGCACTGTTGGGCTATATGGTCCATCTGGCCGTTCCTGTCTTGTGGGTCCGCGTACGCCTCCCAAAGGCTGAAGGGAACAATTGGCTCATCATCGTTCTGATCCTCTTCGGTCGTAGCACTCACGACACCCTGCCGCTCATCTATTGTTTTGGCCAGCTTGCTGAGCCTAGGGTGTTGGAAGATGTCGGCGACGGTCAAAGCCATGTCTGGGTCCCCGCGCTGACAGGTTGAAGCAAGACGCATGGCCGACACTGAGTCGCCGCCCGACTGGAAAAAGCTGTCGTCTATGCCGATGGTCTCGGGATCTCTATCGAGAATCTGCGACCAGAGCTGGCGCAGGCGCGTCTCCGTACGAGTCGAGGGCGCTCTCTTGATCGTGTTTGCAAGACTGTACATGGCCACCTGGTCCACGGTGAAATTGCTGGCCAGAGGTACAAGCTGCTTCCTGTCTATTTTGAGTGAGGCGTTCTTAGGAAGCGACCGTACTGGCACAAATAGAGATGGCATCATGTACTGAGGAAGGTCCTCGATCAGCTCATGCTGAAGGTTGGCAAACTGGGCCACGACTTTGGTAGACATGGGCAATAAGGCTGACTCTGCCCAATCTTTCGCATTGGGCGTGCTTGCATCCCGTTCGCCAGACATGGAAATGAAGGCATGCACGCGCCGAGTTGTAGGACTTGATCCCGAGATCGATCCAGACGTCGATCCAGACGTCGATCCAGAGTCCTGCGCAGCCATTACTACGGCCACATCGCCAGCGCCAGGCAGCGCCTTTGGCAAAACGCGCCGTATTCTTGTCTCGATGTCGCCCAGTTCCACGCGCTGCCCGTGAATCTTGACTTGGTTGTCTTTACGCCCGATATAGGTGAGGGACCCATCATCGTTGTACTTGACGAGATCACCCGTCTTGTAGAAGCGTGTAGCATGCTGTGCTGGAAAGTAGCCACACGTCTCGGCCCATTCCGGCGACCTGATGAACACCTCGTCCGTTCTTCGGCTATCATTGAAGTATCCTCGTGCCAGAAGCGGGCCCTCGACCAGCAGCTCACCCTGCGCTCCGATAGGAAGCAAGTGGTGGTGGTCGTCTGGACTGACGATCCAGAGTGATCCAATCAAGCCGAAACCGACATTCGCAGTAGCGTGTGGTTCAAGACGCTGGTTACCAGTGACGGAGACGGAACACTCAGAAGGCCCGTAGCTGTTCATGAGGCGGAAGTCCTTGGATTTCGACCACGATTCCACAGTGCTCAGGCTCGCGAGCTCGCCAACCAGCGTCAGCGTCCGCAGCGATGGCACCTCTGAGGGTTGTATGAGACTGGCGACTGTGTTTGTCAGGAAGGCCGTG
The DNA here is from genome assembly GCA_900312805.1 of Fusarium torulosum. Lineage (NCBI taxonomy): Eukaryota > Fungi > Ascomycota > Sordariomycetes > Hypocreales > Nectriaceae > Fusarium > Fusarium torulosum. The sequence goes on from ONZP01000355.1 coordinate 29,712, forward strand.
CTGACCTGCATACGTCGCACGGCGGCGGCCACATTGTTGACACGTTCTTCGTCGGAAGGGATACAGAGGGTTCCTCCCCGCTGAAGGGTGGTGAACATCTCGAATACGCTACCGTCGAAAGTATAGGCCGCGAATTGAAGGATTCTTGAGCCAGGGTGGATGCCAAATGTTGGCCCCCACTGATCGGCAGTTGTGCACAGGGACCGGTGCTCGAGCATGACGCCCTTCGGCACGCCCGTGCTTCCGCTCGTGTAGATGATATATGCTACATGACCGGGTTTGGACTCCTCGACCATCGACAAATGAGCCGCTGATGGACTCTCGTCGGCAGCTGTAGCCTGGTTGAACAGTGCCTCATCAACCGTCCAGACTTGGCAGCTCTGGCTTTGGCCGGGACTCTGCAACTTTGCAAGGTATTGAGGACTGGAGAGGATGAGCTTTGGTTTGACGTCTCCAAGAATAGCCTCATACTGCTGTGCCGGCCAGCTGGGGTTGAGAGGCACGCACACGCCTCCGGCTTTAAGCACAGCGAGCAACACCACAACCGTGTATTTGGACTTGTTGAGACAAAAGGCCACTTTTGACTCATCGCCAGGCTTGAAGCCTGTTCTGTGCAATCTAGGCACCAGAGAGGTAGCCAGTCGGTCAAGCTCAGCATAGCTGAAATCGCCGTCCCAAGCACACACCGCAGACACGTCAGGCTGGGCTACAGCCTGTCTCGCGATAACATGATGTATGCAGTCCTCGACAGCCTCATCATCACCGGCCAGTTGGCGATTCCAAGCCATGATCTGCTCCAGGTCGCTAGGAGTGGCGCTCGTAAGGCGGCTGATCTGGAGCTGGTGATCCGCATCGGCATCCGTGACCCGTGTCAACGCTGACTCGTACCGTTGGAGCAGCATCTCTACCTCGCGACGGGGAAGCACAGCCTCGTCAAAGAGAGCATGGCATGAGACGCCATTTTTGCCTGTCATATTGCACTCTATCACAAGGGCATGCGATCCAAAAGCAGGGGCGTTTGCGTTCGTCGCCGAGCCTGATTGCTGCTGTTGATGCTGCCTGCGTGGTGTGAGCAGTGCTCCAGCTGGCTGCTGTTCCTGCTCTACCGCAGGTTGAACAATGAAGATATGCGCTGGCTCAGCCCATCTTCCTCCATTTTCTGATGACAGCATGTGGCGGATGTTCTGGAGGCCCGTATGTTCGAATGGCATCATGTCAATGTCCTGCTGGTACGTTTGATCGAGGTAGTCACGTAGAGTAGTAGTGCTCTTCTTAATCTTCATGCGCATCGGGACGGTCGTGATGGTAGGTCCGACAATACCGGTCATGCCCTGCACCGGCGCACTCCTACCCGCCAGAACCATGGCGAAGAGCACATCCTCTGAGCCGAGATGAGATGCGAGGACCAAGCCCCATACGGCGCGCAGGATCGACGGCAAGGGCACACCCAGCGATCGCAGCGTTTTCTGATCGATAGAAGCCAGTATCTCGCGGTTCAACTCCGAGCTGGGCTGAGGCTTATAGTTGGCGTTCGGCAGCGCAGGGAAATCGGAGGGACCTTCGCCTTCGCCCCCGAAATGGGCGGACCAGAAGTCGTGGGCAGCCCGATGATCAACACTGGCCAAATGACGGATGAAGTGGCTGTACGGAGTGGTGGTGATGGCTTGCTGCTGGTGGTATCGCTTCTCCATATCTTCGAGGAGCAGCTTCATCGTCCAGCCATCATATATGGCATGGTGTACAGTCCACACGAACGTCCAGCTGGATGTCGTAGTCTCACGGGCGAGGGCATAGCGTGCAAGAGGACTACCCGGCGAGAATCCGATGGTCTCGTCCTCTTCCAAGTAGTTTGCAAGGGTGCCCTTGCCGGTCGAGCGAGTCCATTCCAGGTCATCGTCGACCACCACCTGAACGGCCCCTGTCGACAAGGACGCAGATGGAGAGGACGAATGGTCGCCACCGCCGCCACTGGGAACAATGCGTGTGCGCAAGATTGGGTGCGAGCGTGCCATTCGCTGCCACACGCGCATGAAGCGTTTAATATCGACGGTGCTAGGAAGGTCATAGACGAGCCTGTTCGTGTAAGAACCCGTCTGGTATGCCGTAATGGCCAGCAGCCCTTCCTGGAGCGGTGTGCACGGGTAAACGTCTTCGATCTGGTCCGTGGACACATCACACTGCAGTGCCAGCTCCTCAAGGCGCATCGGTCGTGCCTCTTCTTGCACGTTCCACAGTGCAAAAGGTTCGATGTTGCCAGACGCAGGAAGACGGCTCCCGGTACCTACCGGCTCCGTTTTGGCCTCCGCGGCGGTGATTGTCTCGGCCATGTCCCGCAGCTTGGGGTGCCGGAGCACGTTGGCCACCGCGAGAAGCAAACCCTCCTGTTCGCAGGCGGCCACTAACCGCATCGCAGAAACAGAGTCACCCCCGAGTGCAAGGAAGCTATCTCCAGCGCCTATCGATGAAGCCTCCACGCCTAGGATCCGGCTCCACAACGCCTGGAGCTGCTTCTGCATGCCGTTTGAGGGCAACTGCTTGACGTCGTCAATCAGTCTGTAACGTGCCCACTCGTCTTGGGTGAAGCTCCTAGCTATCTCCCGCAGCCCTCTGCGGTCCAGCTTCCCGGATGTGTTGACAGGTAATCGCTGAAGGGGCACATAGGCTGCCGGCACCATGTACTGCGGGAGCTGCTCGCCCAACGAGGACTGCAGGTCCAATAGCAGAGCACGCAGCCAAGGTGGCAGTGGCAAGATTGGCTGCTCTGTCCGAAGTATGCCACCTAGATTGGCTGCTTCGGCTTCAAAAAAGACCGCCAATGTATGACCCGGCAGAGGAGACGCTGTCTCAACCACTTCGACAGCCACTCCTTTGTCTCTGGACAAGAATGGGGGTAGAAGCTGCTGCACCTTTTCCTCAATCTCGCCCAATTCGACCCGCTGTCCGTGGATTTTGACTTGAGTATCCTTGCGGCCGAGATAGGTGAGCGAACCATCGCGGTTGTAGCGCCCGAGGTCTCCGGTGAGGAACAGTCGTCTCCCAATAGCCGGTCCGAGTCCAGCCTGCGTCGTCCAGCGAGGGTTCTCGATGAAGCGCGCCTTTGTCATGTCCGGATCTTGCAGGTACTCTCGGGAGAGGAGAGGACCCTCTGCTACAATCTCACCGACACATCCGATGGGCGCGAGCGAATCTGGATCATTGCTGTTCACGATGTAGAGCTTAGACTTGATTCCATGACCAACATTGGTCGCGTCTCTCGCGTGCATTACGCTCGTGTTCAAGGCCGTGTTCAAGCCACACTCGGAAGGGCCGTAGGCGGTGATGATCTTAACGTGCGGCGCCCATCGAGTGATGACGTCTCCTTTAATGAGTTCACCAGATAGTATCAGCGTACGAAGAGACGGTAGAGCTGTCGGATCGAGAAGTCCCGCGACTGTAGACGTCAAGTGAATGACATCTACGCGCGCATCACGAATGGCATGGGTTAAGCTGTCCGTCAGCTGACTTTCCGAGGCGATGCAGAGACAGCCGCCTGCACATAACGTGGCGAATATGTCTTGGAGATGCACATCGAAAACGTAGGCGGCGAACTGGAAGACGCGGGTATTGTTCTTAATACCATAGGCTTCGCCAAGTGTCTTCATGCCCGTAGCAAGAGCGCCATGCTCCATCACGACGCCCTTGGGGGTGCCTGTGCTTCCGGAGGTGTAAATTACACAAGCGGCGTCACCAGAACCCACGGAGAGAGATGCGTTGCCGTTGAGTGAAGCGCTGCTAAACTCTTCCCTTTCAATCGCAAATAGTGAATCATCAGGCACCATGACTTGGTCGACAAGACCACCAAGTCTCGACGTGTGATTCTCGGATGTCAGTACTATACAAGCTCCGCTGTTCTGGATGACTGCCTTGATTCGGCTTTCGGGATGCTTCGAGGACAGTTGAACAAATACTCCCCCGGCTTTCAGAGTGGCCAACATTGAGACAATAGCCCATTTCGATTTGTCAAAATGCAAAGCAACTCGATCCCCAATCTTGACACCAGCGAGCCGGAGCCGAACCGCCAGACGGGATGATACTTGATTAAGCTGGTGATAAGTGAGCTTGCCGTCCCAAGCGTCAACGGCGAGCTGATCAGGCGAGCGTGCAGCCTGTTGTTCGAACAGCCCATTCGCCGTGGTGTCAACGCGCGTCAAGTCGACAGAAGCCTGCCGCTCGACGATCTGGCGGACATCCTGCTGTGACGCCACACCAAGTTCAGCGACCGAGGCGTCTTTATTATTGCCGGTGGTGCCGAGAAGGTTCGAGAGTACGTGGAAGAAATGGTCGACGAGACGCGAGACCTGCTCCACGTCCAAGACGGACTCGTCAAATCTCGCTTCGATGAGGACGTCGCCGCCAGTAGCGGCAATATTGCACTCCACCACGAGCGCATACGAGTCAAACCCATCGACTCCGTCCTCAATGGGCGTCACCTCCTGGTACTGGGGGATCTTGGCCGCCATCTCATCGCGCGACAGCGGCTGCACCACGAACAGATGCCCGAGATCAAGCTTCGTACCCACCATGGCTTGGATCCGCTGCAGACCGCAGTGTTCAAAGGGCATCATGGCGACTGTCTGTCGATGGATGTCCGCTACGTAGTCGACCGCGCGCTGTGCTGGTTGCAGGCGTACGCGGAGAGGCACAGTGGTGATGGTGGGCGCGACCATGTCCTCGATGCCGGGGACGGGCGCGGTGCGACCGGACAGGGCCTCGGCCAGGATGATGTCGCGTGAGCCGCTGAAGTTTGACACGGCGATAGCCCATGCGCTCCGCATGGCGGTCGCGTGCGATGCCGAGAGCTCCGTAGTAGCAGGGTCGGCCACGCGAGTTCGCTTCGCCACCCGCATCGTCGTTCGCGGGATGTAGGCGGAGTGTAGACCCGACGGGTAGGTCACTGGCCGCTGCTCTGCACTCGATAACTGAGCGCGCCAGTAGGCTGTCTCGGCCTCGACGCTCGAGTTCTCGATGTACTGGATGTAGAGATTGAATGGAATAACAGGGGGCTGCAGGCCGTGGTAGAAGAGCTCGTCGACTTGTTTCCAAAGTAGCTGAAAGCTCCGACCGTCGTATACGGCGTGATGAACCGTCCAAACGAAGTGGCGGTCGCCACTGTCCTCGTCCACGACAATAGCGTACCTGAACAGCGCTTTGCCGTGGGAAATGTCCTCGAGAGCGTCCGCCTGCTTGAACTCGGCGAGTGTGCGGCAACGCATCTGGCAGTCCTGGTTCCTGATGACGACCTGGAGAGACTTGGCGTCCTTGATGCCCACGGGAACAATTCGCGTTCGCAGAATCGCATATGTCCTTACAGCGCTTCGCCACGCCGCTTCGAGCCGACTCGTCTCAATAGCGTCGGGGATTATGTGAGAGCTGCGGCGTACATATGCCTTGGCTTGGAAGGCCGTCACCGCCATGAGACCCTCCTGGAGCGGCGTGCAAGGATAGACATCTTCAATGTCGTCGGCCAGGACGCCGCACTTTGCTGCGATCTCTTGGAGGCGCGCAGGTCGTTTCGTCGGCTCCTCGGCCCAAAACGCAAAGGGTTCGGGTACGCTCACTCCATTGACCGAGGCCACTTCCGGTGTCGCCTCCATTGCTCCTTCGAGCTCCCTAGATAAGTCTTGAAGGATGGGATACTCGAAAATCTGCGCGACACTGACAGTGATGGAGACATCCCCATCGTCTCGGGCGAGCGAAACAAGACGCATTGCCGCTACCGAGTCTCCTCCAAGATGGAAGAAGTTGTCCGTGGCTCCGATTCCATCAGGCGAGGACATGCCCAGGATGCGGGCCCAGAGACTTTGAAGCCTCTTTTCCATGACTGTTGATGGCGCCACCTTGACGACGCCGTTACCGCCCGCGAGGCTGTGCGAGGCGATTTGGATCTCGCTCATCGACTCAAGCATGGAGCGTAGCTGTCTGCGGTCCAGCTTCCGCGATGCGTTCTCGGGCATCTTGTTGACAGGTACATAGACGGATGGGACCATGTAGTGTGGCAGGACAGAGCCAAGCGCCCCGTACACTTCCGAGAATCGCCGTCGCAGCGAGTCCGTGAGCGACAGAGCCCGGGCTCCATTAGCAATATCCTCATCGCCATTCTCACGGTCTTGATCCGCGGTGTCCTCCAGGGCCACGAATGCAGCCAAAATGTGCCGTTCGGGATGTGACGGGTGGTGGATCAGTTCGACAGCGACAGTCTTGGCCGTAGGCACGAGGCGATGCAACTGGTGCTGAATCTCACCAATCTCAACACGTTGACCGCGGATCTTGACCTGAGTATCTTTTCGCCCAATGTAGGTAAGCGACCCCCGGTTGTCATTGTACCTGACTAGGTCGCCCGTTTTGAACATGCGGCGCCCAGCGCCGAGACCGTACTGCCGGATCCATGCCGGGTCGTAGATAAACGAGCTCCTCGTCTTGGCTTCATCGTGCAGGTATCCACGTGCCAGTATGGGGCCCTCGATGAGTAGCTCGCCGACGGCGCCAAGCGGGCATAGTCTGTCGCTGTCAGTGGGGTCTACCACCCAGAACAAGTTGGCGAGCGGTCCTCCGATGTTCGAAGCGCGTGCCGCGTCCTCTATCGGGGGACTGCAGGATGAATTGATTGAGCATTCTGAAGGTCCGTACGAGTTGAGCAGCTTGACGTCGCGACGGTTACCCCACAGCGCAACAACCTCGGGCCGGACAGGTTCGCCAGCTAAGATGATGGTCTTGAGCGTCGGCACATGGTCAGGACGCAAGAGAGCAGCCACAGTTGAGGTTAAATTGGCGAAATTGGCTTCTGTCCGGTTGATTCCTGCTGATAGATTGTTCATGCGCTCATAGTCAGATATGACACACACGCACCCGCCCTGCTGTAAAGTGGTAAATATGTCCTGGATGGACGCATCGAATGTGTACGCTGCGAACTGCACAACGCGAGACTGAGGGCCTAGTCCAAAGGCCTCGCCGTGTGCTCGGCAGGATGTTGCGAGTGCCTTGTGTTGCAGAACAACGCCCTTTGGCACGCCGGTACTACCGGAAGTATGAATAATGAAGGCATTGTTCCCAGGCGTCGCGACCCCGCGCCGGAACGGTTGCGCATCCTGAAGCTTCCTCTGCAGAGTATCGTCAATTGGCAAGACATTGCATGAGCTGTTGCGGAAGAGTTCCTCGTGCTGTGGGCTAGCGAGGATGATCACCGGTCGGACGTTGCGCAGGATCGCCTCGTTCTGGACGGCCGGGCGCGCGGGATCCAGCGGCACGCAGACGCCTCCGGCTTTTAGCACAGCTAGCTCGGCGACAATGGCCCATGCTGATTTTTCGAGACAGATTGGAACGTTGACTTCGGCTGCCACGCCAAGGTCGACCAGCTGGCCCGCAAGCTTAGCAGCAAGCTCATCCAGCTCACGGTATGTGAGATTAAGATCCCGGGAACAGATGGCGGGGGCATCAGGTTGTAAGTCGGCCTGATTTTGTACAATCTGATGGATACACTCCTCCAGAGCTGGCGGCACCTCTTTGTTCCATTCCAGCAGACGCTCCATGTCCCGTGGGCCGGCCGAGAACAAAGAGCCCACTGGCACTACTGGCTCTGTCTGTTGCTGCCCAGCAGATGTAAGCTGCGCCAGGACGTGCTGGTATTGCGACATGTACGATTCGACACGTTTTACATTGACAACATTGTCGTCGTACTGGACCTTGAGCGTCACGCCGGTCGACTCCACGCAGCACTCGAGGATAAGCAGGTATGCCTCAAAATCTAGGGTAGCCGCACCATCACGCTCCGAGACCATGAGCGCCGACTCTTGCGACTCGGCTTCTGCCGGCTGCACAAGGAAGTTGGTGGTGAGACCGAGACCGAGCGCGTCGTCGGCCTTGCCCACCAGACGACGGATATCCTGCAAACCCGTCTGCTCGAAAGCAATCATTCTCGTCGCCTGTTCGTTTACGGCACGCACGAAATCCAGCGCGGAGCCTTGCCGATCAATTGTGATTCTGATGGGCACAGTGGTCATCGTCGGACCTGTGATATCTGATATGCCTGCCACAGGTGCACTGCGCCCAGAGAGTGTTGAGGCGAATATCACATCATCGGACCCCGAGTACGTCGCCATAACAACTGCCCAAGCGGCACGAAGCATTACAGACAGTGGCATATCCCACCCACCAATCTTCGCATTATTCATGTCCATCCGCACAAATGCCTGCATCTTTGCGTTGGGCCGTGGTAGATACGCCGGTGATGGTAGTGCAGGGTAGCTCCGCGGCACGTTACCCTGGAGCTGGTCCTTCCAGAACGCTTCAGCTTTCTCAAACGGGGACCGGGAGAGGTATCTCATGAAGCGATTGTACGGCACGACGGGAGCAGCCAGCTCATCGTGCATGTACAGGTGCTGGAGCTGACTCAAAAGAGTCTGCCTGCTCCAGCCGTCAAAGAGGGCGTGGTGGACCGTCCAGACGAAGAAGACGGCGTTGTCTCCGCCGGAAGATCGCGACTCCACCATCCCGTAGCGCGCCAACGGACCACCCAGGGACATTGTAGTTCTGTCATCCTCAAGCCGGTACGCGTCGACAGAAGTGCCGGTGCGCCATTGAACACCTTCCTTGACGACCACCTGCAGGGACTGCGGTCCAGCGCTGAGTCCCGGCACGATGCGCGTTCGCAGGATGGGATTCTCAGCCACCAGTCGATCCCACGCTGCTTTGAAGCGCGCCACGTCGACGGTTTCCAAGATCCGGAAAGCCACGCGCCCGATGTAGGCCCTCGGTTGACGCATCGTAATGGCCATCATGCCCTCTTGGAGCGGTGTGCAGGGGTAAATATCCTCAATCTGCTCCGGCAGGATCTGACACTGCGCCGCGACCTGGGCCACGCGTTCGGAACGCGATTCAACGCTCATATCATCAACTTCATCCCACAAGGCGAAAGGAGCGATGGTCTCCTCATCAGCAGCAATTTCGCTGTTTGCGCCGCCTATTCGTGCCGCCTCCTCCTGCTCGATGACCACCGCCAAGTCGCGGAGTATCGGGTGCTCAAAGATGCTCGCGACGGTGGTGACGACTTGTTCCCGACGCGCCAGCGCAACGAGCCTCATAGCCGCGACCGAGTCGCCTCCGAGCTGGAAGAAACTGTCGCTTGCGCCGATGAGGGTCCCTTTAACCCCAAGGATTCTGCTCCACAGGCTCTGCAGGTGCTTCTCCAGGTCAGTGGAGGGCTTCAGTTTCGTCGCCCTGCTGCTGGCCCCGGTATCGCCGTACGCGGCCAGCTGTCGCTCGTCGATGGATTTGGCAATGTCGCGAAGACGCTGCCGGTCGACTTCGCCCTTGGACGTTCGTGGCATACGAGCCAGGGGCACGTAGACGGTAGGAGTCATGTATGACGGGATAGCATCGGCCAAAGATGCGCGAATCTCGGCCAAGTCGAATTGCAGTCGATCGGAAGGCGGCAACGGGTGTATGCCATTAACCACCGGGCCAGGTTTTGTTGTCACGTTCGTTGTGCCGTTCTTCTGATGCCCGTTCGCCAGTGTCGATGAATGACCGTTCGTGCCGTTCGATTGGGGTGTCTCTTTCTCCACCAAGAAGGCCATCACCGTTGGTTTCTTTACCCCCTTGAGCGGTACGACAACTTCAACCGCAACTGATTCATAACCCTTGATCCGTTCCAGCAGTCGGGCCTCAATCTCTGCGCGCTGGCTGAGAATCTGGATGTACTCATCCTTGGACCCGACCGATGTGAGTGACCCGTCCGCATTATAGCGTACCAGTTCCCCAGTCTTGTGGTACGTTCCCTGCTTGCCACTCCGGCCTAGCTGGGAAGCCCATCGCGGTTGCCATGGACGATCGGTCGTGGTGGCAGAGGCTTCGACAAAGGTGCTTTCGATGAGAAGCTCACCGATGCTGCCTACAGGCTGTAGTTTGTCGTGGTCTCGCGGGTCAACCACCCAAAACAACGACGAGCGGCTGATCGGCAGCCAGCCTGGGCTCTGCTCCTGCTCGGTGTCTGAATGGAGTCTTCGATACGCCATGGGACCCCGGCCTCGGACGGTCCCATAGACTTCGAGCATTCTCATCTCCTCGCCCCATTGCTTCATCGCGTCTTGGTTCCTGCTCCAGAGTCCCGTCGTCAGCTCGCTCGAATGAACAACCAAGCTCCTGAGCGACGGTGCATGCTCTGGCAATGCTGTCATGGCACTCAAGCTTGGGTGATCCAAGCTAGCAATGGTCGCTCCTGACCTGCCAATACCGCCAGCTGCGTCATCAGCACACTCTTCCTCCGACAGAACACAGATGCAGCCGCCGCTCAGAAGCGTGGCGAATGTGTCGTGGATTCCCTGGGCCGATGCGTATGGCACGAAGTGTGCGACTCGGGAGCCCTTGCTTAGGCCAAGGACCTCCCCGTAGGCCTGACAAGTGGTGATGAGTGCTTCATGACTCAGAGAGACGATGCCATCGGCCGTCTCCGCCTCGTTGTCAGAAGTATTGTATAGCATGAACGCCGTGGTTTCTGATGAGGATTCAGATCGGTGTCCATTTGTGCCGTTTGTCCCATGCCCATTGGTTGATCTCTTCATAAGCTCACCAATGAGCCCGGCATCGATCGAGAGAGCCTGGCAGTTAAGTTCCTCAAGCATAGTCTGGCATGACCGATTGGTCAAGCATAAAATTGGCTTCACTTGTTCGAGTATGGCACGACCGCTGGTTGCATCCGACAATTGGTCTGGTGTCAAGGGGACGCAGACGCCGCCAACCTTCAGCACAGCGAGCTGTGGCACAATCGCCCAGGCCAATCTCTCAAAACAGAGCGCCACTTTGGCACCTTCGGTCACGCCCCGATGACCGAGGTACGTTGCGAGCGCAGTCGAGAGCGCATTAAGCTCGGCATATGTGAGGTCCTGGTCTTGATCCCACGATTGTACGGCCAGTGCGTCGGGGTTGATAACAGCTTGCGCCTCGACAAGCTGGTGGATGCACCTGAGCTTCTTGACTTCCTTCGGGTGAGGGTGGCCATTGGTGTGTGTGTGTTGGTTCCACTGCTGTATCTGACGGATATCTTGGGGACCAGCGCACGCCACATCGCCCACCGATAGCTGAGCATGAGCATCATTGGCTAGCATGCTCACAACATGAGAGAAATACCCCAGAAGCATCTCAGCCATGTCGTCCGAGACAACAGTCTTGTCGTAGCCCATCTCAACATCCATAGCACCGTCACCTTCAATGCCACAACTAAGAATCAGCGCATAGGAGCCAAAGTCCTCGGCTATGTGGCCATCTCTGGGCTCCTCGGTTAAGATGGACGGCATCTCATGTGCCTGCTCGTTCGGCAGACGAACCATGAAGAGGTTGTTGAGCTGCATCGGGGTCCTGGCAGCATCCGCGTCAGCCTCTCCATCTCGAAGAAGCATGCGGCGGATGTTCTGCAGACCTGCGTGCTCATGCGGTACCATGGCCGCTGATTGCTGCATCATAGCCCACAGGTACTCGTTGACGGTTTGGTGGCGGTCCAGGAGTACGCGGACCGGGACGGTCGTCATGGTCGGGGCGGCCATGTCGGCAATGTTGAGGCCTGGTACGGCGATGTTGCGGCCCGACAGCGTTACTGCAAAAGCGGTATCGTCAGAGGCGGAATACGCTGCCAGCACGACGGCCCAGGCAGCTCGGAGGACGACCGATGAGGGAACGCCGGATCCTTCGGAGCCGGTGGCACGCGACGGCAAGGGCAGAGGCACGACTCTCTGTAATCGAGCGTTGGGTCTTGGTTGATACGTCGTTGACGGCAAAGCCGGAAATGCGGGAGCCCTGACACCTCTGAGCTGCCTAGTCCAGAATAAAGAGCTCGCGTCCTGGTCATTGTCGAGGGATATCTGCCGGATGAAGTGCGTGAATGGGACAGGGTCAGGTATACTGCTTCCGTGGTACCATTCCTCCAATTGCCGCAGCAGGATTCGCTTGCTCCAGCCGTCGTACAAGGCATGATGAATCGCCCACACGAGGGACTTGGAAGTGGTTCCGGAGTTGACAATGGTGAATCGCAGAAGCGGCTCGCCATATGTCATACCACCGCTGCCGTCCAAACAGCTCTCAACATCCTCCGCCTCCTCCCACTCGATATCGTCCCTGACGACGACCTGCAGGGATGTAGCTCCTGCAGCAATGCCCGGGATGATGCGCGTCCTCAAAATGGGGTTTGCGTTGGAGACGTTTTGCCAGGCTGATTTGAAGCGAGGCAGGTCGATGTTCTCATGTAGTCGAAAGACGGCACGACCGACGTAGGCTTGGGATTGACGCATCGTCAACGCCATCAGACCTTCCTGCAAAGGGCTGCAGGGATAGATGTCTTCGATGCGATCGATAGGTGTGCGGCAGAGCGCGGCAATCTCCTCAAGTCGCTCATTGCGAGTCTCTCGAGGTTCATCCCAAAGAGCGAAAGGTTTGACATGAAGATCATCTGCGCCGTTGTTGTCAGCGGTCTTGACGAGTCGGGCTACTTCAGACAGCCTGGGACTCTGGAACAAGTCCGCCACCGTCAGAGTAAGCCCCTGCTCGTGACAAGCCGTGACTAGACGCATGGCCGCCACGGAGTCGCCACCCAGCTGGAAGAAACCATCGTCAGCGCCAATGGCGGCCGCCTTGATGCCCAGGATGTAGCTCCACATGTCGCGCATCCGGCGCTCCATGTCTGTGTTGAGCTCGTATTGTTCTTTGCGTGCTCCCGTCAGACCGTACATGGCGAGCTCCTCGTCCTCCATGGTCTCGACCACCTTGTGAAGCCTCCTACGGTCCAGCTTGCGGGACATGTTCTCCGGCATCCTTGCCAGCGGAATGTACATGGATGGAATCATGTAGGCAGGGAGGTGCTGCGCCAGCGCAATAGCGGCATCGGCAAAAGCGTTGCGTAGGGTCGCCGATGACGGTAAAGGTGACAACGACGAAGATGTTTGGGTGGCCTGGACTGTCCCCTCGTCTTCTTCGCCATCCACGCGCAGAGCCAAAAACGCCGTAAGCATCAACCTATCGGGATGACGAGGATGCGTCACAAGCTCGACGGCCACGGTCCTGGCGGTGGGAATCTGCTCGTAGAGACGAAACTCGATCTCGGCAACCTCCACGCGCTGACCGCGGACCTTGACCTGCCTGTCTTTGCGACCGATATAGGTCAAGCCTCCGTCGTTATTGTAGCGGACGAGATCACCAGTCTTGTACATGCGGCGACGCACAGATCCGAATCTGGACGCCCACGCCGGATCGCAGATGAAGGAGGCGCGCGTTTTGGCCCCGTCATTTAGATAGCCCCGAGCAACCAACGGCCCCTCGATGAGGAGCTCTCCAATGCTGCCCACGGGAGACAGGTAGTCGTGGTTTGCCGGGTCAGCGACCCAGAAGTGATTGCACACCAGGGGTTTGCCAACGTTGGCAGCGTTGTTCTTATCAGTGACCCTCTTACTGCAGGACGAGTTGATAGAGCACTCGGAGGGTCCGTACGAGTTGTAAATGACGACGTGCTCGCTCCAGAGCTCTACGACGTCAGGTCTCACTGGCTCTCCAGCGAGGATCATAGTGCGAAGAGTCGGGAGCTCACGCGGGTCCAGCAGCACGGCGACGGTGGACGTGAGGTTGATGAAGTTGGCCTGGGTGCGGTTGATAGCGTTGCTGAGATCGTTCAGACGCTCGTGATCTGAAATAACGCATACGCAGCCGCCGAGGAGCAGCGTAGTAAAGATGTCCTGGATGCTTGCGTCGAATGTATAGGCGGCGAATTGGACCACTCTTGAGTGCGGACCCAGGCCAAAGGCCTCACCATGCGCTGTACAGCTGCTGGCGAGAGCTCGGTGCTCCAGCATTACACCCTTTGGAACTCCTGTGCTGCCGGAGGTGAAGATCAAGTACGCGACGTTGTCCGGGCTCGCTCTTGGCTGCTGCGCGTGTGATGGGAGGCGGTCGTGACACGAGGCAATCAATTTCGCATCGACAGTGACGGTACGGTACCGCGATGACGCGAACGACTCGAAACGAGCGCGGTACTTGGGCGCCACGAGCACCACACTGGCGTTCACATCTGTGATGATGGCATTGGCTCGGGCGTCGGGGTAGTCCGGGCTCAGAGGCACACAAGCACCGCCGGCCTTGAGAACCGCCAATAAGGCAATGGTGGCAAAGGGAGACTTGTCAAAGCAGAGCGGCACCATGACCTCGGCGCCTACGCCCATCTGGACAAGGTAGCACGCGAGCCGTGACGCCTCATCATCAAGCTCGCGGTACGTCCAGTCTCGCTCGGCGGAGCTGAGAGCCGGAGCGTTCGGTTGCAGCTTGGTTTGATGCTCAACGATGCCGTGGACGCAGTCCTCCACTGCTCGAGGTGTCTTGCTGTTCCATAATTGTACTGTTTGCTGATTGTCCTGGCTGAAAAGGTCAAGTTGTCCTAAAGTACAAGTTGGGGAATCAAGAATAAAGGAAAGGGCGGTGCGGAAAGTCGCAACTACGTTACCTGCCATCCATGGACTCAAATGCGACGTCCAGTATCCGAGACTCACGCCGAGTGTGTCCTCGCTTGCTTCCAGGTTGAGCGATATGTCGTACTATTTGGAAGCTATGTCAGCATATTGAACTGACTATGAATCAACAGGTTTGAGGGCTGGTGTGCTCGGCATACCTCGGTCGGATTGTAGCCCTGCTGCAGTCGAACTCGAAGTTCCGAGATGAGACTCGTATCGAGGTCCGGCTTCCGCTGATACGATACAATGGTATTGCAAAGGGCTTGTCCTGCCGACTGCTTGCTGCCCTCCGTCTCACGCAAGGGAAAGTACTCATGCTCGAGAGCTTTGAGCCGACCCTGCTGCAAGTCCTTAACGATGTCTCCGAGGGTGACATTGTCACCGTCCAGACGCTGACGACATATTAGGGTATTGAGTAGTGGTCCGACTGCTTCTTTGATGTTATCAAGCACGCCTTGACGACCGGCGGTGGACACGAAGAAGCACACATCCTGCGAGCCCGTGAAGTACTTGAGCACCAGCGCCCATGCCGCCTGGCAAATGGTGGCAAGCGTCACTTTGTAGCGTTCGCAGAGGGCTTGGACATGTGTGGCATCCAGGGGAATATTGGTGCGCTCTTGCTGCAAACGTCTTTCGGTTCGATCGCCGTCGGCCGGAGGGAAGTAGCATGGTTCGATATCGGCGAGATACTGCTCCCAGTACGATCGTGCTCCACTGTGGTCGATGCTGTGAAGATATACAATGTAATCTCCAAAGTGAGGTGCAGGTTGAAACGGAAGGCTGCCTTGGTATGCCAGGCACAAGTCTCTAGCAAGGGCCGGCAGGGATTCTCCGTCAATGATTGCGTGGCTGACGTCGAGCGTGCAAGTGATGGCGCCCGAGTCCGTGGTCGAGATGGTGAAGCGGTACGGCACTTGGAACGAGCGTATGAGCTCACTCAGGGTTCCGAAGGGCGTTTGCGTTTTATCGCTCTGTGAATGGATAACGTTATCTCGCAGCGATGAAAACACCACCTGATCAAAGTGGCCGCTGCGTGTCGTGCTATTCATCAGCACGGTCCGCAGGGCTGAGTGACGATCCACGACCTGGTTCCAAGCGGCGTGGATCCTCGCGGCGTCAACATGATGCCCGGTGCCAAGAGCTGTCGACAGCATTTCGAACGAGTACGAGCACCTGTACAATCCTGGGTTTCGGATCTGGCTGAACATCATAGCCTCTTGCATAGGCGAGCAAGGATAGACGTCAACGACTGCATCACGCATCGACACAGGTAGGCTCGCCACTGTCTGCAACAGCAGATCACGTCGGTCGGTACTGGTGGGTAAGGCCCGCGTGAGATTCGCTCTCGGATCCTCGTGTGCTTCGCTCGATAATACAGAGCGAAGCATGGTCACAGCGCGGGCGAGCCATCTTTGCAGGTCCTCACGCTTGGCGGTCCGGATGTCGTAGTTCAGGCGGAGTCGTAATGACCCTTGTATGAAGCTCGCGTGTATGTCAATCGGTGTGGTCGGGTGTGAACTCGTTTTCTTCTTGTTGGAATCGTCGACCCAAGTCTCGCGGAAAGTGGTGCCGGCATAGGATTCTTGGGTCGGTCCATCGTAATGGAAATGCACAGCACTGCCGAGACTGTCTGTCGCTTCCGATTCCGTGTTCGAAGTAGAGTTTCGAGAGGCTGCCACTCGAGTAGCGACCTCAGTCAACGGCTCGTCAATGTCTTCTACACCAACTCGCAGGCAGCGCAGCCGAGTGAAGTTTCCTAGTGTCCTCGCGAATCGGAAGTCACCCTTGCGCTGATCTTCGCTGGGGAGGTTGTGGGAGATTGCCAGGACGTTCTTGTCGGCGAAAATCGCCTTGAACG
The DNA here is from genome assembly GCA_900312805.1 of Fusarium torulosum. Classification (NCBI taxonomy): domain Eukaryota; kingdom Fungi; phylum Ascomycota; class Sordariomycetes; order Hypocreales; family Nectriaceae; genus Fusarium; species Fusarium torulosum. The sequence continues at coordinate 46,086 of ONZP01000355.1, forward strand.
AGGCGATCAGCGCCCCGAGGAGGATATCGACGGCATCGACATGGTGAGTTGCTCGGCAGAAGCTGTCGTTCAACAGACCCGCCGTGTTTGACTCAAGTGTCTCGTCAATATGCCCAAATTCCACGGCAGGTTCACAGCTTTGCCAAGCCATGTTATTTGCAGCCTCCTGCTCATCACTCCATACTTGGAACGATGCCGCAGGTTGGAGGGTCAGCGTTTTCCTCTCAAGAATCTGTTCAAGGTCGGCGATGAGAATAGCCCAGGACGCTGCATCGATAATGAGCGATGGAGCCACCAAGTACAATACTCGACGACCATCAGGCGTGGTCTCGAAGAATGTCGCTCCGAAGACCGGCCCGTCCGCGTAGTCGATCGAGTCATGCAGGGAAGTAATAATCGACTCGTACTCGGCAGTTCCAAGCGCTCGCTCGACACGGAACATGTAGCTCTCTGGATTGTAAGGGCTGATTGTTTGAAGCCATTGCTGGGATTCTGATCGGACAAAGCGTGCGCGAAGCATGGCGTGCCGCGAGACAACTGCGCCCAATGCTGCTTCAATCGCCTCATGCGGGACATCGGTGACTAGCTCCAATCGTCGTCCTTGGTGGTACTTGTTCTGAGTCGCTTGCTCTTTGCCTCCTTTGGTCTCGATCTCATTCTCGATAGTCCTCATGAGCAAAGCCTGGGCGGGCGACAGCGCAAAAGGCACATTCTCATCGATAATATTGGCAGTAGTAGCGCCTACGACTACGTCGAGTAGCTGAGACAGCGAGTCGGCCTCAAGAATCTGCTGGATCGAAACATCGCAGCCATGGTCTCGGAAAGCCGATAGAAGCTCAATGGCGGCCATGGAGTCTCCTCCCAGTCGCAGAAAGGACTTCTCCAAGTCGATCTTTTTGGTGGCCACGTTCAGGATCCGGGCGCATATGACGCGCAGGTTCTCTGCGCCCAAGGCCGTCATCGTAATCGATGGTATTATGCAAACTCGTGGGATGTTCGGTGTGTTCAAGGTGGTATATGTCGTGGTTAGTCGGTCGATTCTTCGATCTAGTTTCAATGATGCTATTCAGAAACGGTTGAATCGCATAGCAATAATTCAACGAACTGTGCTTTTGCTGGTATACAGCAAAGGTGCTACAAAACGCGATAGTACTGAAAGAACCGCGATGGCATCGTGCAGCTGCATGAATTCTTGCACGTGCTGCAGGGTCCAGCCGTTGAGACGATGCTTAGACGATACCATCAGCATAAGTCCCGAAAGGGAAGTGAGCTCCCGACAAGGGTAGTAGTCTGGTCCCTGCGGAGATATTGCTGACCGCAGCTTTTCCTTCAGGATTGTATCCATTCTTTTTTTCCTTCAGGATTGTATCCATTCTCTTATCCTTCAGGATTGTATCCATTCTTTTTTTCCTTCAGGATTGTATCCATTCGCTTATCCTTCGTGCATTTTCTGGACAGGGGCAGTGAGGTGGATGGAACGGTGTGAACGTATGACACCCTTGGCAGGCATGTTGCTGACTGTTGCTAATTAACATCGTCAGCGTTTGTCTCCGTTCCCCGTATCCTTCGCGGCCGTCCTTCGCGCATTTCTTGACAGGGCCGTGGCTTCACAAGTGGTTGCCGGATCTCCTAGCTACGAAACTCAGTATCCTGGCATCGCGTCATTGCACGATCGAAAGCGGCATTTTCACACCTTCAACTATTTCCCATCTGAGGTTCGCGAACGTTCATAACGAGATCAGAGATGGCGCAGTCCAACCCTATGCTGATCCAGCCGGCACCGCCAGGCTTCAAACGGCCACCTCTGGTATTGATTCACGACGGAGGAGGTTCAGTCTTCAACTACTTCCTCCTCAAATCGCTCGGACGTGCCGTGTACGGCATCTACAACCCTCGGACAGGCGACGGAGAGCAATGGCCGGGCGGCATCACCGAAATGGCTCGCGAGTACTGCCAGATGATACTCCGGGCCGTGGCTGAGGGCGAAATACTCATTGGAGGATGGTCTTTAGGTGGCATGGTTGCGCTTGAGGCAGCGCACATTTTAGCCCTCATGCCGCGCTGTCCCATCAGAGTCAGGGGAGTCGTCATGATAGACACCGACTTCCCACACGGTCTATCAACCAGCGAAAAGAAGTCAGGCGAGACGCGTGTGGCCAACTCCAAGGCCGCAATGGGGCAGCACGTCAAACCGGAGATACGACAAGCCGTCGAGCGCTCAATGGCGCAAGCGGCCAAGTTGATCGACGAATGGCAACCACCCATATGGACAGCACCGATTGTACCACCGCGAGCTGTGCTCATTCGCGGGCGAGAGAAGATGGACGAAAATGACGTCTATCGGGAAAAACGGGCACTGGGCTGGGAGAACTATGAATCGGACATCATGGCGGCGGTACTGGACGTGGACGGCACGCACTACAGCATGTGGGAGAAGCAACACATCTCTACCGTGGATCTGCAACTACACCGCGGCTGTACTTTACTAGAGCATTCTCCAATGTACTAAGTTACAGATAATGACATCGTATTTCTCATTTAGAGCTTCTTGATCCGCGCAGCAGCCTGCATGACCGCCTCGGAAAACGCATATCTAGCAGCGGCCTTCTCAAGCGCCAGGATGCCTCCGATAGTAGCCCCCTTGGGACTGGCAACACTCTCCCTCAGTATGCCAAGATGTTGACCCTCCTCGGCCATTAGCTTCCCCAGCCCAGTGAGCACCTGCGCCATCATGGCCGCAGCCTCGGACCTCCTCAAGCCCTCGGAGACGGCTCCGTCGAGGATGCCGTCAATGCCGATGGCTAGAAAGGCCGGTGTCGAGCCTACGACGACCGTCGCTGTGTCGAATAGATCGGCTGACACCATGCGAACCTCGCCCACCATTCCCAAGACTTGTGTCGCTCGTTGCGCTAAAGCGGGCGGCATGTTGGCCGGGAAATCCTCCAGCACGGTCATCGACTCGCCCACCGTCGCCGACAGGCTCGGCATCGCCCGCACGATCCAGCACCGGTCTTTCTCATGTGCTAGAGCAGTTGAGATCGGGTAAATGTACTCACTGAGCTGTGCGCACGTCTTGCCCGCCAGCACACTGATGACGAGCTTGCCCTTTACCGCCTCACTAACACCTTTCTCGGAGAGTAACGTCTGCACCTGTCCAGGCTTACACGCCAGCAATATAACGCTGGCTCGCGACATGGCCTCGGCGTTGTCTCCGTGAGTGATGTTCAATTTCTTTTCGCGAATGGCTTGCGTGAACCGCGCGTCGTTGGACAGGCGCTCGGCTGATCCGTTGCTGCTCACGCAGGCGACAAAGGCATCGAAGTTGATGACTGCCATATCTGCTGCATCGGTATTGGCGTTGGCTCTCCGCGTGCGCTTCAGCATACAGGCAAGCATGGAGCTCCCCATAGCACCTATAAGCAGAAATCCGGACCGTCAGTCTCTGTTCATCTGACTGTCGCGTGAATGATCAATAGGCACTCACCAGCTCCAATCACCGCCAGGCTCGTTTGGTCTTGGCCATGATGGTCGCCCATCATTGCAATTCGGAGTTCTTCTCGTCAAAAGTGGCTCAGCTCGGACACGTTGGGGTTTCCCGCGTCGATTCGTAGCAAATGCAATAATTGGTGGAGCGATCTAGATGAGTGCATGCAACTCTCAATCAAGAGGCGATTATGACAGCGCTGCGTTTGCAATGCTATACAAATCAAGAGACGTGAAGCCTCTTGCTATATGATTGCTGTACGATCTTTTCCACATGTAACACCTGCTGTTAACGTCGGTCACCCTATAACCGGCCACCCCCACAGTCCGGCCACCCCCATAGACCGG